>JADKLZ010045655.1:0-20896 GCA_021533235.1 Biomphalaria straminea
TACTGTACGTAGGTGTAGTCTACTGTACGTAGGTGTAGTCTACTGTATTGTATAGTCAGTGATGACTCATGAAATGCGTAGGACGTAATTACCTTCTTTTGTGAAGTGACGTCTGTAATAGATAAGATAAGCTTAGATAACATCACCACGCATTTTTTTCCTGTGCGTTACGCAGTAGTGTTTGTTGTGTGTTGAGTGGTCAGGAGAAAAAATAACGCATCGACATGGTTAGTCAAGCATTTACGTAGATCTACTTGACCTGTTAACAGGTCAAAGGTTTCTTAAAACGCAAGCTTTTTTTTTATTTATGTTTGATTAGTAAATGTATTTCTTTTATGAAATTTTAAACTTTACTGTTAGAACAAATTCGTACAAGTGCTGCTTTTTCCCTAGTGCCATTATAGAATGGAACAGGTTGCCTGAATCAGTCAGGAAAACCAACGACTTGGCAGAGTCATTGATTGATATGCATGACTAGATTGACACGTGAAGTGTAAAAGCACGTAATTATCTTCTTTTTTGAAGTAACGTCTGTAATATATAAGATGAAGATGATTCTGTAAAGTTGTCCGTTATATAATAAGTCAAAAGAATTAAAACAATCAAAGAAGCCTTCTATTCTAAAGGTTTTAATTCAAGGCATAATACACACACAAACACGTATATTTATTCATTTAAACATCTTTTTTGCTCTAAAACGTATGTAACAAACATCTTCCTTGTTACTGATTTTATTAAGAAAAAAAGATAATGATAAAAGAAATAAATCGAATTGCAGGCCTAACGTCAAATTTAAAGCTAGGTCTAGAGGTCTAGATCAAACAAACTAAAGTTATGATAGGTTGTCAATATTTAATTGATTTTTTTTTGTTTTAGATTAATTTAACTATCTATTCAAATTGGTGATAAACATAGTTGAGCTACTTAATTTTAGTTAAAACTTAGTTTTAGTTTATTTTTATAATCTTAGTTCCCATCACTACCGGTAGCGGTGACGCTGATGATAACACTAGTGCATGTAGTGTTGCTTCCGATAAACGAAAGTGGACAATGAATGACCAATTAAGGGAAATGAAACGTTTTGAATGTGGCGAACTGAAAGGAAGAAGATATAGTGGTTGTTATGAAATGACGTAGATCTTAAGAGCCCTCGTCTTGACTGATTGCCAAGTTGAAATTGAACGACGAACGATAGAACGGGGAGAGGGCTGGTATAACCAAAGCAAAATTACAAATAATAATTCTGAACAGAAAATAATTGGGGAAAAAAAAGGACATACCGGTACTTAAAAAAGGAAATTTATATTTTAAAAAAAAAATTGCGCAATAAGTTTTGGGGAAAAAAAAGCATTTTCTCATTTTTCGTTGGAGACACACTGGGCACTATTCATACAATAAACTATTGTATTATACTAGAACTGTTTTATTTCTATACATTCATCTAGTTGTATTTATATATTGGCCTATATATATATATATATATATATATATATATATATATATTTATGTCATTGTTTTAGAGTCAGTTTTTGAAAGAACTGTTAGAGATTGCCATACCCCATTTTCTGAGCTGCTGTGAGAAACTGCTCCGTGACAATGGCACCGGATTCTTTGTTGGCGATAAGGTAAGAACGAATGTGTCCCACTGCGTCCTAAAGTTTGATTAAGGGAAGATATTGTACAAGAAAAAAAATACTGGCTACAGGGGTCCCGGTTTTGAATCCTTGTGAAGACTGCGATTTTTAATCTCTGGATCTTTAGGGCACTTCTTAGTTCACGCAGCTCTAACGGGTGCCTAACATTAGTTGGGGAAAGGGAAGACTGTTGGTTATTGTGCTGGCCACATGGCACCCTCATTAACCATGGACCACAGAACCAGATGTTGTGGTTCTCCTGTGGTGTCGAATAATAATAATAATAATAATAAGGCTTGTCTTCGAGTCCGAAGATTAGTGAGGAACAGTGGCGTAGCATCCGTTGCGCGAAGGGGTTCAATGAACCCGGGCCTACGATCCTTAGGGGCCCACAGCCTTAGGAATAGCAACGATAGAGCAAAGGGGTTCATTGCACTTGAGACCATAACTCTTGACTAGTTGGGGCCCACGTGAGAACTTCGGACGACACTAAAGTCCTGATGTTCACGAATTAAAATTTTGACACGGCTACTAATTAATCAAATTTCTAAAAGTTTAACCAGTTTCTTAATTTTTATGTATTTAAAATGTGTTACATTAATTCCTCTTTGATTACTGCACAAAAATATTGTAGTTATAAAAAGAATATAATGTAACTGACTTTCAGCTTCGCAATATAAGTAACAATCTGTCTCAATAGATATGAGTCTAAAACCTTGTATCTGAGCCAAATAAGTAGACCCTTTTAAGACAACCTCGGAAGTCTTACTCATATTGTCTTGTTGTCTTCGTATTGTGTAAATAAAAAAAGTAAATGTAATCATTAGAAAAGAATATTTTTTTTAAAAAAAGGAGATGAAAAAAAATATATTAAATATTTAGCAAGCAAACCAAACACCATGTTTCGTTAAAGTTGAATATGTTTGTTCTGGTACAATGAATGGCGAAACCAAATTGAGGAGAAGCTTATAACAAAGGTCTAGAACAGTGGTTCCCAAACTTTTTTGTCTCGTAGTCCCCTGGCCATGTTTTCTTGTTTTCGTAGACCCCCTGCTTAACTTGAAAATTTTGGCAAATTCATCACGATTTTTTAAAATACAATCTCTAGCTTTAGTGGTTTGAAGAGTGAAAAAGTAATTTAAAACTACATAGTAAGTTATAAAGATCTATCCTTTTTATTGATAAAAATCAAATTTAAACCAATTAAAATAACAATGAATATGTTTTGATTGTATCATCAAACACACTGGCAATGTGTTTTTTCCAGGTTTATCATCCGTTGTTACAGATACTATGTTTCATATAGGAATTTGTTGTTCTATGATGAATTAGTCCTTTAAACATTAAATATTAATTAATTAAGTGGCCTTAAGAATCATTGCAAATGTTTTCGCAGGAAATGGGAAGCGTGGTCGAGAGGCTAAGTGCTTGAACTTGGCTTGGCTTGGCTACCTAGAAGGGGGCTCGAGGTTCGACACCCGACTCGGGCAGAGTTGTGTTTACTGAGTGCCTCAAGGCAGCACGGAAAACCAACTCCTAGATACCACCTCCCCCCACTGGTCCATAAATGAGATTGGACAAAAGCGCTCTGAGCATGCTATAAGCATGAAAGTAGCGCTATATAAAAGCTATAATAATAAAAGATGCAGTTTCTTGTATGTTTTTTTATCTTCCACGTTTGGCTATAACATTGGTTGCGAGGAATTGTTTTCAATAACAGAAGGAAGAGCGACGTCAAGTAACTGTCGCCTAAACCTTTAAGCTTCAAGCAGGCTTGCTACCCAACTAGCAAATATTGATTTTGTTGGTCAACCCTGAGGGGAAAAAAAGGAGCCTGCGACCCTTGGGCAGTTCACAGCACACAGTGCTACATCCTGTCAGAGTCTGTGACAACAAATGATGGTGCTTCCATAATAAGTGGATAGTAGGGCCTACAATGGTCCTCTGATATTGCCTTATCAAAGGAAGCCGCTTACGCATTTTCACCGTACTAGCTACACATAACGCACAAGGTATTAGAATGTCTTTTGGTTAATGCACCAATACATTCAGATTACTCAATTGTTCTGTCACACACTACATTCGTTTTATTAGGAGAAGGGGGGCCTACCAAGATATTCTCGAGCCTGGGCCCACGGATACCTTGCTATGCTACTGGTGAGGAATTCAGTATTTCCCGTGGATGGCAGCTCCAGCCGTGACCTACATATTTTGCCACATTCAGGGCAAGCAAAACCATTGTCCGCAGGTGGTCGATTTAGATTTTCTTTTCGTCGTCTGCGTTTCTCCTCGGCAGCACATTTTCTTTTGGTCTCAAATGTGTATCCCGCGGCCTTCGTGAGTGACCTCCAGCTGTCTCGTTCCGACGCCGCATGCAGCCAGGTGCTCTCTTCTAGAGTAGAGGTGTCGAATACAATCAATGAAATAAACAGGAGGTAACCTTAAAACACCTGCGAAATGCCAAAAAAATAAATTGAGGTAGTCAACACTAGTGTTGAAATAACAAACACTTTTAATATTCTAGAAGGGACCCGTCGAATGTCCTCTGCTGCTAGCTGTCTGTAGGTTTTTTCTTATTTCCACTGTCCTAATGAAAAGCGTCGTGTTGATAGTGTAACTTAGAGCTTTCTTACTTTTTAAAGATCTATCACGTCATTTGTCACTAAGTAAATCTTTCCCCCTATTCCCGAAACAAATAACTAAATCCTAATCATGTTATGACAGTTTTCATGGGCAATTTTTACTCAATGTATTTCTTTTGTTTTGAAAGAGAATCACAGTGAACATCTTTAAAATAAAAGGCATATTTTGTTTTTCTTACAGTTGACGTTGGCCGACCTGATGACATGGAACTTCATCAATGGCACAGAAAACCGCCTGAAGGTGTCGGGATTAGCTGATAACTTCCCTGCTGTCAAAGATTTGTTCAATAAAGTTGTCAACGTTGATAAGATCAAATCTTACTTGGCACAAAGGCCGCCTTCAGAATTTTAGACACAATACTAGCATCTATACAAATCTAACAATTTCTTGTTGAATAATTAGACTTGAATACAATTTTTTGGTGCTAGTGACGTTAATTCGTTGTACTGTTATTGATGTTGTCCATTTAATATCATGTCATTGTTTTGATATTCATTATTTATTTATTTATTCATTAAAGTTTATGTCGTTGATTGTTTTGGTGTGCTCTATATCGTATATCTTCATTTGGTACATGCAATATGTGGCTCAACTCTGTGATGTTTATTTATGTTGTTATTGAATTCAATAAATATAAGAAACATAAATGTAGTAAAATAATTGCTCAGTTTCCTGACTCGGCACTAAGCTTTACGTTGCTGTTGGTTTTTTTTATCTGAGTATTTACTTTAAATATCTGTCATTTTGCTATCTGTTTTACTCTGGCCTGATATAAAAAGATTACAGTGTCGTAGTAACAGTGCTGTGACAGTTTGCGTAATCAAATCCTTCCACTTTTCCCTGCAGCTGTTCTTAGCAGGATATCAAGAGAGAGGCAGGTCCATTATTTTATGCTATCCAGCCAGCTTTTCTTAGGACAACCC
This sequence comes from Biomphalaria straminea, assembly GCA_021533235.1. Taxonomy (NCBI): domain Eukaryota; kingdom Metazoa; phylum Mollusca; class Gastropoda; family Planorbidae; genus Biomphalaria; species Biomphalaria straminea. Next base: position 5,201 of record JADKLZ010045655.1, read on the forward strand.
TTTCTTCGTGCTCCCTCCACTGTATGTTAAAGATAGACTTTTAATAGAGTTATGTTTTACAATATGACAATCAATAAACACAATACAATAAACTAGGTCAGCTTTCGGCCAATGGTATGTTAGGGAAACGTCTAAAATACGAACCGTTTCATTGAAAGTGAAAAAGAAAAGGAAGTTAGCTCCGGTCAGACGCTCAGCGGTGGGATGCTATTTTAAAAAGAAGGTTCTGGTCGTTTTATTAGAAGTAGAAAAAAGGAGATGAGTTACTAGCCAAAAAGAATAAATAAATACCCTGGAAACAAATCAACGGACGTAACCGGCGTTAAATGCTAGTATGTATGTATTATCTCAAAGTCTAAGAGAATTCAACATGCACAGTATTAATGCGACAGTAAAAAGGTCCCAACTCCGATGGGCGGGACATGTAGTCCGCATGCCAGACAATCGCCTTCCCAAGCGACTTCTGTATGGAGAGTTATGTACAGAAAAGCGCTCCCAAGGCGGCCAATACAAGCGCTACAAAGACACCCTCAAGAGCTCTTTCAAGGAATGCGGTATCGACATTCATGGCTGGGAAGTACTAGCTCTAGATCGCTCCGCATGGCGTGAAGCTGTGAGTCTCGGAGTCACAAGATTTGAAGCAAGAAGAGTGGCCAGTGCGGTAGAGGTCCGAACCAACAGAAAGCAGAAAGAAGAAGCAGGCCCATCTGCAACTGACAAAACCCACCCATGTCACATAAGCGGCCGGCTTTTTTAAAGCGAGGATTGGACTTAACAGATATCTTCGAGTCCATAGTAAATTAGAAATGTGCTCATCTTCGAACACGAAGGAGTATATAAGTTAGATATATTTATGTTCCTTGTCAAATTCCCGATTTGATAATGTTCAGTACTACCGAGTATCAGAATTTGTTACGTCAGAGACATAGGAATACAAAGACCAGATAGCAAGAGGATCTCAAGTCGTTCAAAATTTACTATTCGCCAATATTGCTTACATTACAACATTGCTCCTACATACAGATTTAAGTTGAAATTATACATAAAAATTGGAGGCGCTGTGGCTGAGCGGTAAACCGCTTGGCTTCTGAACCTGGGGCCCCAAGACTGGGATTTTTATTTCGGGATCCTTGGGCGCCTCTGAGTCCACCCAGCTCGAATGGGTACCTGACATTACTTAGGGAAAAGTAAAGGCGGTTGGCGGTTGGTCGTTGTGCTGGCCACATGACACCCTCGTTAACCGTAGGCCACAGAATCAGATGACCTTTACATCATCTGCCCTGTAGACCACAAGGTCTGAAAGGGGAACTTTTTACTACATAAAAAGTATGAAGGAATAATGTTTGTCTAAGTTTAGTCATTTTGTAATAAGAGTAATTAGAGCCATCTTGATCTTGTACAAGCTTTATATTTAAGTTTTAAGTACCTTTAGAGTGTATATTTGAAACATAAACGTTTTAAATTGTTCGTTCTGAATAGCCTTGTCCAGTATATGGATGGATGGTAGGAGAATGGTGTTGGCAATGTCTCACGTCAAGGCAGAGTTGTCAGACTTTGTCAGAATTTAGTCTTAAAATGTATGCATTCTATATTTATAGCTATTAACCTTCATATTCTGCACTGATTCATTGCATTACTGGGTCATAGAACGTATGAGATAACGGGATTAGAGTTTAGTTTCAGTCATAAACTAGACTAAAGTATTTATTTATGGGTCGGTGACTCGCGAGTTAGGGTTCCGGTTGTAAGTAGTTTAAACCATATAGATCTAGATTCAGATGTGGACTCTGGCTACTACTCACAAGAAATAGTCTTCCCTTTAAATTGTATGTATGAAGTGTGCAGAGCTGTTTATATTTCTATTCTAGATCAATGGAATAACAGCATACAGCCCTATAGGTCTACTTTCATCCTGTATGTAAACTTAGATTTTTAAAAAAATAATATATAGAATCTTTAATTTATAAGTATTCTATGTTTGTGTATTTGAAATAAAGCTAATATTTATTGATTCTTTTTTATTTGTATTTCTTACTTTCTAAAGATGTAGCCTGATAATAAAATTTATTTAGGAATTATCTCTCTTTGATCTTGTCCTAGCATTCATTGTGTTTATGAAAATATGAATTATCTCTCTTTGAACTAGGTAATTTAAGCGTCATCGTTAAGTACATTCATTCATACACACATACGCATAGACACGCACCCACACATACATGTATTATATATATATATATATATATATATATATATACATAGAGAAAGAGAGAGGGAGATGTTACTGGGAGTTTTTAGTCAAAGTACGAAATGATTCTTCATTTCCTACTTTGCCTAGGCATTCGATATAATGATTAGTTCTGTTCCAGGCAAAGATATTTATATTTAAAATGAGTGTTGGTAAAACACAAGTAAACAACAGTAACTGTTATGACTAAAATACTTTTGTAGAATTATGTTTTTATATACTATTCGAAGTGCATTTTTTAAATAATCAAATGTTTTAAATCTACAAATCGTATTTTTTAATAGTTATATACATTGGTAAATAAAAAATTCCTTTAGTTTCTTCTAACGACTAAAAATATCAATTACAAATGCCAAAACATTGAGAGGGTTAAGCTGTCTACATCCAAAGAAAATTAAACTCTTAATTGCTGCTCATATTTTGGATGTTAGTCTCCCCTGAAATACAAAAATCAATACCGGACACGTTGAATTCCAAGGGAGGACAATAGAAACAGAAAAAAACGTAGGTCAATGTGAACGTTGAAACTAGGCTTACAAAGTATTTAATGAAAAAATGTTAATAAGTCCTAGGTTGTAAAATTAATTATTATGTACATTAATATCGTTTTGCAATGGCCAAATATGTGTTTTAGACAGAAAATGAATTGCACTGAAGCCTTTTTTAACCCTATAAATCAACTTCTAGCATTACAACAGAACATATTATCAGCTGTATCAGTATATATTCGAGTGATTCCTTCTCAGAAGTCATATTTATCTTGATTATAAAATAGACCTATTTTCGTTTGCCTTTCATTCAACACAGTATGAAACATCTTTTTGTATCCAACATTTACCAAGCACAATTAAGTTGTACAAAGCATGCACACTTAGTCCTAATTAAATAAACTACATACATTAAAGAAGAAGACTAAATTATTGAGATTACTGGCGAATAGAAATATTATTTCGAGAAATGTATGTCATTGATAATAATAATAATAAGGCTTGTCTTCGAGTCCCGAAGATTAACGAGGAATGCAGTATTTGCAGTTTAAAGAGTGGTATTGGTCTGCACGAGCCAATTATCACTTTAAAAATACTTTGCGTAGGCTGAAAGCAATGCAGTAATTTATATAATTAGCCCAGAAATAATATAAATAAAATACTTTAAATCATACTTTACCTAACCCAGTTGTATTCATTCCATAGGATGACTATTATAGACATTTATAGAGTATATATATATACGGGTGACCCGACTAAATACATAATATTTTTTTAATGCTTCTTCCTGGTATGTTAGATCAGTCCGACATGCCGAGTTACAAACTGATCTACTTTGATTCACGAGGACGCATTGAACTGGCCCGTGTTCTGTTTGCACTCGCTGGCCAAGCTTTTGAAGATGTCAGAATTCAAAGACAGGACTGGCCGGCTCTGAAAGCATGTAAGTTTTTTTATTTCTAGAATGTTTGCCATAGAACATTTTGTTTAATGTTTATGTACATAAATAGATTTGTTACATGTTTTAAAATGTCTACTTTTTTAATCCCTATAATAATAATAATAATAATCTTTATTGTCCGTGAGGAGATTTGTCTTACAATTTGTGCATTACACCAAACAATATATCAAACCTAAAAAAAACATTCATACCTGACTCATTCAAAATTTACATGTGAAAAAAAGTTTATGTTTATATCAAATTATTTCTATTCAATGTTTACACTGCCAGGAGAACAAAAGAGAGCTTGTGTCTGTTAGTCTTTGCTATCGGTGTCTTGTATCTCTTTTGTGATGGTAAAATCACAAAATCCTGACCCAAAGGGTGATTTTTTATTTCTAGAATCTTTTTACCTTTTTTGTGGATGTTTGTCTCAAACAGCTGCCCAAATGAGGTTTGGTTTTTGCCAATAACTTTACCAGCAGCATTTAGAATTCTTTGGAGTTTCTTTTTATTTCTAATGCTCAGATTGCCATACCAGGCTGTCATATTAAAACTTTAAATATTGCAGATGTGGGCGTGATAAAACATAGTCAAGGTTTATTTAAAATTAAAGAATATTCATATTAAGATTACATATATCAGAATTATGTCGTTCAAACGGTATATATGCGACTAGTGATAAGTTACAAAACAGTTTAATCATTTCTTCAGAAATGCTACAATCGAAAACATATAACCAATGAACAAAAGAAAAAAAGAATACTCATTTAAAAACAAAGCTTATTTAAGGGGAAAACGGCTAATTACTAACATTTATTTAAAGTTAAGAAACAAAATTAATCATTTCGGTTGGTGGAGTTGAGCCCCACCCACCTTCAGCTACGCACATGCCAACTCCATGCCAATGTTATTAGTTCAACGTTGATACCAGTGTTATTAGATCTTCATTTCATTCTACTGTATTTCTTCGCAAAAAGCGGCTAAATTGTCGTGTTTTATAAGCCGCAAATTGAGTTACACTTTTTCACCATCTACACTCTCTGTCTTTTGACAAATTACTTCTTACTCTGGTCTTGCATATCTTTATATTTTTTAAATACATTGAAGTTGTGTCTTTAATACTTGTTGAGCATCAACTACAGTTACAAGCTTGTGTTATTTATTACCTTATAATGTAATTATTACTATGAAAATTAATGCATTTTTTTAAATTAAAAAAACCTTCCAAACATGTACATTTGTTTTCCTTGCAGCTACACCCTTCGGACAGTTACCTTTACTAGAGATAGACGGAAAGACCTTTGCTGAAAGTGTCGCCATAGTAACATTCTTAGCCAAGGAATTCGGTAAAGGAAAAATGTAAACTAAGATTTTCTGTATGAAATGTATTACATAACCTTTTCTTGACTCGATGAATAATAACTTTGACTACTTATATATTCATTCCTTTTGTAGACAAAGAATAGGCTCTTCATCTGGTTAATGACTTGGTATCAACTTTATAAGCTCTACGCTCCAGCTCACAGCTTGATATCATTCTCTTTCAATGCCAAGCACACATTGGAAATATAAATATTTTATCATAGGTGTCAAATATGCCATTATAGATTTAGTTGTATATTTCACATTTAAAAGATTGTGTGTATATTAGAAATATAAACCCTCGCCTGATGGCTCGGGAGTTACTCGGGGAATCCAGACACGAGTTGTTAGCTTGGGTTTTTACAAAGACGTAAGATGTGATGTTTTGAATTCTATTGGTTGTTTTAAAAAAGAAGTCACATGACTTCCGCCCAAGGGTCGTGTGATTGCGGGAGATTGTCAGTTGAAGCTTGAATGTCTTATTGAGCAGACGTGTTTGTAATATCTCTAAGTTTCAATTAACAAAGGAGCCTTGTAATATTATTCATCTTGTTAGATCTGCCATCGTACATAAGTTGTACTTACGTTTTGTTCAAATAAAGTTCCTGAATTTTGTTTTCTACAAGAGAATCTTTTATTGTGAATTCTAGATCTACATTTATTCAACTACTTCAATTCAAGATTAAATCAATCCCCGGCATGTCACATCATTCAACAACATAGTAATACAACATCGTGACAATAGGAAATAACATCCTACCTTACTTGGGCAACGGGCCGAATATCCTGATTCCGTCTCAATTGCGATGAGTAGGTTGCGTCTACTGAATGGACCATTCCCGCATCCCTAAAAGGCTCCTTTGCGGCCAGCTGGAAGATAGAAAGCTCAAGTTGGTAAAAGAAAACGCTACAGGAACTTCCTTCAAAGCCTCCCTGTACGAGCTTCATTACAGACCTATGCACCCAGGAGATAAAAGCGGCGGATAGAGCAATATGGCGCCTTGTTGTGAAAATTGGCGTGAATATCAATGAAAACAAGAAAACAAAAGAGCGGCTGAAGAAAAACGTCAGAGAAGAAAACCAAAACAACTGAAACAATCTCCAGCTACAATGGCCTCCTCAGTGTGCAGCTGGTCATTTCGGGCCCAGATAGGTCACACAAGCCACACGAAAATGTAAAAATAAAAAATATAGAGACAAATCCTCTGCTGATGGATGACAAACGCAGTTATCATCTTATATAACGATTGACATACTAAATTCGTTGCCAAGCGTGATACAGCTATGACCAAAAAAATGTACTTTTAACTCATTATTTATGATCCCACACTTCCTAGCCTAAATTACTTGGCATTACTTCTTACTTTGCAGTACACTGCATGGAAATATATAGCTCAAAAACATTAAATGGAAAGCATTTGTGTATCCGTACTGATAAATAAAGTTTTCAATGAACAACGTAATATCATAGTTTATGTGCAGTTTTCCGCACTTCGGATCAGATTTCGAAACTCTCTCTATTGTAGCACTGTAATTTTTATTGTTTAATAGGTAAAAGTGCATCATTCAGTATATTTCCAAATCGACACTACATTTTTATTATCACTTTTTCTTCTTTTTCTCTGTTACTGAATTTCTTTCTTTAAACGTTATCTTAAAAATCAAAGTGTAAAAAAGATCAGCTAACAGTGATCAACTTTTACTGTATAAATTCATATTCAAATCTTATTTCTTTTATCTCGAATATATCTCAATTATAAACGTTGATATCCGGTACTCAGTGATGAATCGCCTAACTATAAACTACTAATAAATTAATAATAAACGTTAAAATACAAGAAAAATCATAATTTTTCCCCACATTGAAAAAGGTGCCGGTACGCCGTACCGGTGCGTATCGTCACACAAAAAAACACTGGTTAAATATATTTTCAAATAGATTCGATTATTTTCCTCTTTAGGCTACTACGGAAAGAACAATTTAGAGAGTCTTGCTATAGACCAAGTGATCTTTCTGGTACAGGACGCAGTCAATGCTGCAGTCAGAGCTCTAATCGAGTCTCCAGAAGACCAAAGAGTAAGAATCTATAGAACTTGCACTCAGCATGGAAAGTTTTATTGAGTTTAGATATTATTATGTTAATAAATATGCCTATGGAAGCTTGCAGACTTTTAGTTTGTTATGGACACCCGGCAGTAATTTACACATTTTGCCAATATTACTAAAGATTTAGCTGCTATCGACGATAGATAATTTCTCTTTTCTAAGTCTGCGGCTTCTTCATAACAATATTTCAGTCGGGTCTCGAAGGTTTGACAACAATTCTGGCAACACCTTTCCAGCAGAAGAATTGTGTCATATATGTTCTGAATGGACTGTACATTAACAAGTGAGATATCTATGCAGCAACGTCATTGTTACAGTTAGAATGGTCACTACATCTGCTGGCGAATATTTTTGTACATATAACATAGAAACAGCTTTTAATATATACTACAACCTAATTACGCTGCGGAAAGGCTTTTTTTAACTCAATGCTTATAATTTAATGAGAAGTAAATATTCATTTTTTATGTGTCTAAACGAGATCGAAAAAACAATTGGAATATGATTCACTTTAGCAAATAACATTATCTGATAGTCAGAAAAAAAAGTATATGATACTTTGAGTGTATCTTTAAATACAAATGTAATGGTTAACAAAGACCATCTTGTCATTCTATTATGTTCAGTAATGAATTTCGTCACTCATTCAATGTTTGTATGTGCTTGTTTTGTATTCTCAGGCGATGCTAGGCAAGCAGTTTCTAGAAGAAGAGCTTCCTAAGTATGTAACTCTGTTTGAAAAGTTATTATTAGAAAGCGGTACTGGATACTTTGTGGGTGATTCTGTGAGTCTCTTTTTTACAAAGTTTTTATCAACTCACACTGTCTGTCTGTCTGGTAAAAAGTCTGCACATGTTATTTCTCCAACACCCAATCTCCGATAAAGCTGAAATTTTGCAATTATTTCTTTTACCTGACAAAACAAGAATCAATAAAAAAAAAAGATAACCGATTAGTTTATTAATGATTGATAATTAATTATGTTACTAAGTATCTCGAACAAGGGAAAGAAATTGTGCTTGACTAATGGGGTGTTAGAAGTCCCCTTTATACTTAGTAGAGAGACCAGTTTGAAACTAACAATAGATAACATAACAATCCTATATTTTATAAGCACTTTCCCAACACAATGGTTAATAGAACAGCTAGAAGAGGCTGTAGACCTTGAGTTCAAATTCAGGTCGTTCACTCTCTTTATTTAAACATTTAAAAAGCAATCATCCAGCAGATATCACTTCCCCCCCCCCTTTTCCCAACTGGTCCAGACAAGTGATAGGATCATAGCTTATTGAGAAAGCTTAAAGCATGAAATCGCTTATAAAACAATTAGTAACGTATTTATTGATAGTCCAGATCTAATACAAAGTGTATCACATGACGGATCCAAACTACTTGATACAATTACACCTAATATAAGAATATAAGCTTTGTTGTTCTTTTTATTATTTAAAGTATTTTAAAAATATTTTTGTTGTTTTACATTTGTTCAACAGCTGACGTTAGCTGACCTTTACGTCTGGGATCTCATTGGGACATTGGAGAGCAGAATAAACATTCAAGGAATCGTGTCTGGCTATTCTTCACTCGTGACACTCTTTGACAAAATTGACAACACTGAGAGAATCAAAACTTACGTAGCATCAAGACCACCTGCACAGCCTTAGACCTCGCCATACTTTATTGTTAACTTTTGTTCTAGTTAGTAAATGAAAATAGTAATAAACTTTCTGTCCTCGTATTCAGCATTAAAAAGAGAACACTGCTATATAGAGTTATATAAATATAATGAAATAACATTTCTAATTACTCTTTTTCTCTGTAAATATGGCATACGATTAGATCTATTAATATTGAATAGAATAGAGACCTCAATAAAAAAAATACTGCCCAGGACATTTACTTACTAAAATCCTGTACTTTTATCTACATCATATATATTTCTATATCTAAGTCTGTGCTATTTTGTCTTCGCTTTTTTTTTTTTGTTGGGAAATTTCGCACTACTTCAGTGCTAGTATCTAAATAATTACAACAAAATTCAGGCATGATGCTTCACACTCTTGTTTTTTAAAGTTTTTGGAATCTAAAATATGTATTACAGTGTTTTTCGCGTTTGACGATAAAACCCATGATTCAGTTGGTCTTTAAACACTAGATTCTATATTCAGTGCTGGATTAACTCATTGTTACCTAGCCTAGTAGTGAGTTGAATAGATCCACGAATCCACGAATGTCATATAACTTTTGAGACAATGGTATATTTCTCTCCAAATACAATCCCTATATAAAACTTTGAAACCAAGCGTTATTAACGCTTCTAAATATTTGAAATAGTAGCCTCCCTTATAGTTCTAATCTAGTATCGAACATAAATATTTGCAGGTGGAGGGTTTATTTTTATTCAATTTGTCTGTCGGTAGTTCTGTCTATGAACAATAAAGAAATGAAATAACATTTTTGTGAAGAAACAAGTCCCTTTAGGTATAAATGCCTTCATTGCGAAGCATTCAAACATAACATATTTACAAGGCTAACATTATCTTCAGATAACCAACTCCACTAGATGACTTCCTTTCTTCTTGTTTACAACACACTCCTCACTCCCGCAAGTCCCCTAACTCCCAGGTACACTTGACACTTTACACTTGACCATGTGTCACGGTTGATCACACATAGTCGCCGTGTCACCACAATTTTGAATTCCTCGAAATTTCATGCTTTAGTGTCTCCAAATTTCCATCAGACCCAAAAAGTATCAAATAAAAGATTAAAAAAAACACGTTTGAGTGAATTAAATTTCTTCTTTAAGACTTTTTGCGATCTATAGGGCATATGATGAGAAGGTCTTCTGTTTCTGTGGCTTATGATTATCTCTTTTTTTTTCTCTTTTTCTACGATAAAAAATACATAAGTTTAACCCGCAGGAGGGGGGGGGGGGATTTTGGTGCTGGTTGTTTCCTTTGATTTTTTTTTTTATTTTAAACATTAGCTTTAGAACAGCCAAGGGTGGTTTTGAGCTTTAAATTCCCTTGCAGGGGGGTTTTGCGGTTAAAACCTACCTCTTCTTTCTATAAAACAGCCAATGGGGATTTTGAGTTGAGTTTAAAACCTCTTCCGACATTTTATTACGATAAAAACCCCTTTTCAATATGATACAACAGTCACCAGCTTCTTTGAACGTAGCCCTCCATAGCGCTTTAAGTTTATCCCCCACCTTTCAATCGTGATTTGAAAATAAAACCATCTCTTCAATATTTAAAAAGCAAACTACATACATAAATTTCTATGAGCTTAGCCAAGGTTTTTTTTAAATTTAAACCCCCTCCTCCAGAGGGCTGTTAAGCTTTAAAACCCTCAAGATGGTTTTGAGTTTAAAATCCTCCCTATAGATAGTTTAGTTTTTATGTTGAAATTAACAAACTCTTTAATATAATTCTTAAGCAAATTACAGTCACCAAATTCTAAGATTGTAACTAATGGAATTTAGAGTTTGTGTTTTTAAAAAATTCCACATTTTTTTTCTTTTACCCCCCCCCCCCCCCCACACACACACACAGATGGTTTTACGATAAAACTTCCCTTTTCGATATAAATCTAAAGCAAACTAACGTCACCAAAATCCAAGAGAGGTTACACATTTCTATCAGTCACTGGGCTCCTTTAATAAAGTGCAGAGAATAGCATAGATAAGTGTAGTTGTAAGCAGGGGCGTAGCTAGGAATTTTTCATCGTTTGAGGGCTGCTCAGAACCGAGTTCGGTGGAGAGGTGTGGTTGCGCCCCTATGCTCCCCTGGGAGTACACAGGATTAAGTAAGTAAGTGATGGCCCGGGGGGGGGGGGCTTGACCGACCCCTTTTGTGGGCCCCTGCATTAGGAGTAGTATTTAACTTTTAATTTAAAAAAAAACTCATTTGGGGCCCCCCTCACGTAAGGGCCTGGGGCGATTTTTCTAATTCTCCCCCCCCACCCTAGCTACGCCACTGGTTGTAAAGGTTGAGTATAAGGAAACTCAACATATTACTTAACGTTTAAAGCAATCCGATCACGTTATCACATAACACTGGAGTTCGTGCTTGGACGTGTTCGTGGTACTCGGGGGATAATAGAGGTTAACTCCCTTATATTTAAAAATAGACTGTCACTAAGGCGTACTTTTACGGTTCAGTGACTCGTAAACTAAGCGTAGCTGTGGAAAGTATTATAACCATACAGGCTTTGACCTCTAGCACTGTACATTTGTGTCTCCTGTAGTATTCGGAAGTATTCCACACACGAAGGTATGTGTAACAGTTTATACTTTAGTTTTCGTCTGATGAAATAATAATATATAGTTATAGTCTGTAGGTACTCCAGTGAAATATTTTGTTCATTTTTGTTGCCCGAAGATTACAGTACATCAAGGTAAATTAAATATGCATATTTAAATAATATTCCGTATTGCTGGATGTGCATTGTGATGTTTAGACTATTCTCTCATATACAAAAGTGTTTTTGGTGTTATACTTCAAGTTATCCAGATTTTCAATTCATTAGAAACTGCGTTTGTCTGGTACAACTCTTGTACACATTCTTTCTCCCACCTCCCATTCTCGAATCTAGTTGAAATATGCACAATTATACACTGTCGATGACAACACACGAGCCAATTACATAAAAAAAAACAAAAAAAAAACAGTTAATTAGTTAATTAGCGGTTATTAATTATTTTTTTTATGTAGAAAAAGGAGATAGTTTTTGCAGTATGAGATAATTCTTGCAGAATTGATATAATTCTTGCAGTATTGATAAAATTCTTGCAGTATTGAGTCACTTCATCTACGATCATTTCATCCCCAATTAAATATTTTTTTTTGTCACTGTGTAATTGTAATGTTAAGGCTTTGCCTTTAAGCCGTCATTTCATCTTATATATAAATATTTTAATTTAGAATTTTTTATATATATTTTTTTAGTATGTTATTATCGTGTTTAGTGTTAGTTTTCCCCCTACTCTCTAAATACTTATTGAGAAATGAAATAATGTATGCAAATCAGTAGATATATTGTAATACAGGTTTGTATTTTGTTATATTGTTTGTATTTGAGTAAGGAATGTCTTTATTATCTTGCGCATATTGCATGATACAAGGCTAAGGTGTGGTGGAAGTAGTGGTAATATTTGGAGAGTTGAGAACGATTAGAAAACTTATGATCTTATGATAACTTATCTTCTGAAGGCCATCTTTCTCTTTATCTTGATTTAAATATTGTTCTTTCTTGACTATAAGTGTGTCAATTCAAAATCTAATAGAACGTTTTATTTATTCTAATAAAAGCTGACAAGAAATATGCCACACTAGCCTAGAAATAACAAGATTACAAAGAGAGTTTGTGTTATACACAAACTCAGAGACGGCCCCCGTCGGAGTCGGATCCCTGTCAGATCCGCCTATTCGCAAGATGTTTCTGATGTTCCTTCTAAGTTGAAAATAATTAACTTCTCGCTGGACGACGGAGGATGGCGAGCAGGCTATAAACCTGCCTTATCTTGATGTTTGCGCACTAGACTTTAGTTTGGATTTATCGTTGGTCCCTGGCTCAATTCCTGTATGCTCCCATCCTTAAACTATCGCATTATTTCTGAAAGAACAGTAAAGGTTAAATCATATTTTCAAAAGCCTTTAGTGTTTTTTTTCTAACCTTGACGGACAGACCAACCAACAAACAAAACGCACAAAAATATGCTTCTTTCATTCTAATGGGGGCACTAAACAATTATTTTTTTTTTTAATCTGATTTTTTTTTTTAATTTAAGAAATTAGTTTAGAATTATGTCATTGCCGGGCTTTACGCTAGTACACGAAAGTCGCTGCTAAAGGTTCATTTTAAAAAATGTGCGTGACATCTACATGTTATGAGCATTTCTTATAGTAACATTTCCTCCCTTACATTTACGTAATTGTTTTAGAATTGGTGTTTTGTTATTAAAAAATCGCTTGCATAATTAATTTTATAAATTAAACGGTTTGCTTTTAGAAAACTAAAAGTAGCCGTTGCACCTAAACTTTTCAAGCCGCATTTAATGGTGAAAAAATTTTTTTCGTATCTCTTCTAGTTTTGGCGCCCTGAGTGTGACAGACGGACAGACGGACAGACGGACATTTTGCACAAACCTAATAACGGCTTTTCCCCTTACGAGGGCCGCTAACAAATGATGTGTCATTATTTTTATTTTTTTTTGTAAATGAAAATAAATTTATGTAATATTGCTAATTTCATGGATAAGTGCATGAAATGACCAGCGGATGAAAAGACCGGGGATGAAATGACCGGGGGATGAAATGACTGGGAATGAAGTGACCAGGGGATGAAATGACCGGGTATGAATGGACCGGAGATGAATGGACCGGGAACTTATTTACAATATCTACAATATGACATACCAGATGAAATGACCAGGGGATGAAATGACCAGAGGATGAAATGACCAGGGGATGAAATGACCAGGGGATGAAATGACCAGGGGATGAAATGACCAGGGGATGAAGTGACCGGGGATGAAGTGACTGGGGATGAAGTGACCGGGGATGAAGTGACCGGGGATGAAGTGACTGGGGATGAAGTGACTGGGGATGAAGTGAGCGGGGATGAATGGACCGGGAACTTATTTACAATATCTTACTAATCTGTGAAGTCATTGTCCTTAAACCAATTATCAGTTAGCCAATTGATTGTGAACCACTTGTAAGGTATAAAGTATGTCGTGGGAACCATTTTGTTTTCAGCCCATTGCGACTGCATTTTATTTTGTTTTTTATTATTATTAAATGAGAAATCTACGCCATTGTACTTCAGATCACTATGCCGAGGTACAAGCTGACCTACTTTGATGCCAGAGGACGTGCCGAGTTGGCCCGAGTTCTGTTCGCACTCGCTGGTCAAGCTTTTGAAGATGTCAGAATTCAAAGACAGGACTGGCCGGCTCTGAAAGCTTGTGAGTCGGGGTATTATTTTTCAATTTAGTTATTATTTAAATTTCAAGATATTTTTTATTGAATATTTCATATGTAATATTTACTTCTTGAACTAAAACTTGATGTCCTTAAATCTTGATTTTGATCTTTGATCAGCAATTTAATCATTAGATGTTTCAGAAAATATTAAATAATTCATTCACAGAGCATGTATTCAATGAAGAAGACTTCAGCTCCTCACTTTTATTTCTATAAATAGCCTACATTTAAAAATCGATCACTCAGATATTCCATTCTTTCTCCCTCTACCCCATTCCAACTGGTTTAGATAAGTGATAGGATCATATCGTATAGAGAACGCTAAAAGCATGAAATGGCGCTAAACAAAACCAATTGTTAAAAATATTTCTAATCATACAGATGTATTATTTTAGTCTAAATCTATTACCAATTTAATTAGATGACCTTTTTGTTTTGTTTTTTTTCACACTTAAACTTAAACTTTTGTTTCCCTAATTGTACTCTACACATGTTTGTCTTTGTTTATGTTTTTGATAAGTCGACTGAACTTGGTCCGGGATTTATGAAACTTCAGCTGAGTTTACATTTCAAGCTTCATAATTAGACTTCCAATTGTGTAGATACCAAATATTCATTACTTGTTGTATTTAGTTTAAGTTTGAAAAAAATTGTATCAATTATTTCAACGAAGATTTGCTTTCATTGCAGCGACCCCTTTTGGACAATTACCTTTATTAGAGGTTGACGGGAAAGTATTTGCTGAAAGTGTCGCTATTGTGAACTACTTAGCCAAGGAATTCGGTAAATAAATAACTTAATGAACTGATTTTGATCTTGTAATCGTAATTTGATTCAATGCATTTTTTATCTATTTTTTTTTTGTAAAGAAAGTTGGACCAATCAACTTTTGTATTTGTAATGATTTAATGAGACGCTTTTTCAATTATTCTCTCGTCTGATCATGTTACTTGACTTTGCACCTGATGATTTTTTTTTTCTTTTGGTCTCATAACATGCGCGAATGCGACCATAGTACTTATGTGTTGTAAAGCAATGTTCGAGTCTTATCACATCCATATTAATTGATCTTTTGTTATCTTGTGCAGCGCGGTGCGGATGCGTTTATAAACGTACTGACGTCACGGGAACTAACGAAAGAGTTACTAGCAGACCATCAACGTCGTCTGCTATTCTTGACAATGTGCTCTTTATTAAGTGTTTTAGTATTTTATTCAATATTTGAAATCTATTGCATTTTATACTAAGGGGAAAAAATGATTTTTAGCTGGCCGATGACTTGACTTGATGCCCTTACAACAAATAACAGCACACTTTGAACACGTGTTTAATACTCCACACTCCCCTTCGTCCAGTGTTCTGAAAGAGTCGATCCGAAGGAGAACGTTGACCAAAAGAAAGGATTTCTGCCCAAAGTAAGGAGTGAGATTGGATGTCACAGACACAGACCCTCTCAACGAAGATCCACATAACTAGTCATTTATTCACATTCGTGTTTCTTCACCATCTACTCAGTACTGCGGAGTCCCACTGGTGGTTAGGGTAGTCCCTAGTTCACC
>JADKLZ010045656.1:0-11456 GCA_021533235.1 Biomphalaria straminea
GTACTGCGGAGTCCCACTGGTGGTTAGGGTAGTCCCTAGTTCACCTATCCATTTTCTCATATTGACGTATCCACGTGGGGGCTACGATAAAGGTGGTAATTGATAACTCTCATCCAACTATTCTAATTCAGACTAACACACTTTGAGATTGCTGTCCCTTATATTTCCATTATGTCTAGATGCACGTTATTGAAAGTTTTGTCTTTCCTTGGTAAAGGTTTATCATTTCTAATTTGATTTCATTATTTTAGTCTAATAAAGTTTGAAAATTAATATTATCTTTTCTTATTTGGATCACAGTGACATTACAAATTTAAATTGAATTTTTTAAAAATTTTCCATTTTTTATATGCTTATCTTGTATGTATTTTTACAACTAATTTATCAGGCTTCTATGGAAAGAACAATTTAGAGAGTCTTTCTATCGACCAGGTGGTCTGTCTAGTTCAGGATGCACTAAGCGCTGCAGTCCGAGCAATCTTTGAGGTTCCAGAAGAACAAAGGGTAAGAATTCGCATCACTTGTCTCAACATTTGATGTAATATTATAATAAATTTAGCTTTTTTTTGAGCTATAAATAAAACCTAATGTGTGATTGGTGTGATTAGTTTTGTATACTTGTTGTGGAATGTGTGTGTACATTAATTTATCTCATATCAACTTGATTCTGTTTATAATAGAAGTTATATTTAGTATTGTTCACAAAGACGTTATTCAAGTTATTTCAAGTTGTTTTGATAGTTAAGATATAAAACGCCTACAGTGGTTTAGTTTTCTACCAACAGTTTGGTGTTACAAGTCAACGTCCCACTTCTGACACCAAATATGCAATACAATCAATGAACTAGACTTTAATATTAACATCGTTTTAACAAAATGTAACTCACAACTATAACACAACCTTAGTCTCTCGTTCTGGAGTTGTCTCTCCTAACAAAGACCAAAGACTTACAAGACTACTTTCATCATGCACTACCAATCGCTTCTTCCCACCGTCACCATAAACACACACACATACACACACACACTCCATAACAGTACTACATACACTTGACGTTTATCTGAAGGTCAAGGAATATACAATAATGTACGTTCCTATGGAGACCTAGCTGTAATCTCAATATTACATCGAACCCTGCAAATGAAGCTCTTATCTTTTTATCTTATAATATTCAGATATTCAGACGTTACTTGAGAAAAGAAAATGTCCCTTGGTCAATCTAGTCATGCATGTTAATCAATGACTTCAATTCTGCTGATAATCTACAAAAATTATCAGTTCTCTTTATCTTGACTAATCACTATACTAATCACCGTTACAAAAATGCACTTTTTTTATATTCCATATGCAGCAGCTAAGTCGAATTAGTGCCTTAACTACCCAGGAAAAAACAATGACTTAGTTTAAATTTCTTGTTGACATGCACGACTAAAATAACACATGAATACACGTGGGGCTTGATTTTCTTTTCAAGTGAAATCTGCAACGTATCAATAAAATCAAATCATATACGATAGCAAAATACAAAAATGTTAGGCGGTGGCTGTTTTTTAAAATCCGTATTTTTTTTTCATTTACAGGCTGTGACTGGTCAAAAGTTTCTAGAAGAAGAGATCCCTAAATTTTTAGCATTGTTTGAGAAGTTACTTGTCGAGAATGGCACGGGCTATTTCGTTGGTAATTCTGTGAGTTTTAATTGAATTCTATCTATCCCTTTTTTTCTTTTTTTGGTTTTTGCTTTAAAAAACATACTCTACATACTCTATAGACTAGTCAAAACTCTAGATCTAAGACTCTAGATCTAGAACTCGTGATACAGGCCTAACAGTAGCGCCACTAGCTTGGGTGTCATCCGGTGCGGACAGCTCAGGATGTCCACCCCCTCTCCAAAATTACCTTTTTTTATTAATTAAGCTATACTCAATACTTATTAACATTAATTAATTCTTACATAACTACAAAGAAGTATCGCTTCTATTTTATAATCTCGTTGTTCATTACAATTTATCTGTAGTTCAATTTAGCAGCAAAGCGGCCTTAAGTATTGTTGATTTGTTCTTGATTTCAAACTTAAAAACTTTTCAATAAACGTTAAGGTCTATCTTAAGTATTTCTAAACTTTAATTTATTTTTTAAAAATAATTTTTCACATGACGCCACATATATGCAGATGGTAAGAAATGCTTCACCGTTAAAAATATAAAATCAAATAAATTTAAATTTAGCTAGAGAACTTTAAATATTTATCATGAATGGACTACATGTCTTCGAGTATTTCCGCATTCATTCGAAAGTTTAATGAATTTATGTTCAAAAACATTTTGCGCATCGTCTTCTAAGTCTAAATCTAAATGCCTATCATTGATGTATTGTAAAGTGTAGAAGATATATTCATTCGCTTAACCAGGATTCTTCCTTGGAGGGAAAAAAAATGTGGCGGGTAAAACAAATGTTGGAGGAAGATATACTATATATTTTTCATTGAAGCGTTAAATAGAATGTCAATTTCGTGAGGTGAACAATAATAGTGTTATTCTTGTTTCTATTTATTGAACAGCTGACGTTGGCTGATCTTTATGTCTGGGATTTCATTGGGACACTAGAGAACAGAATGAGAACCCATGGAACAGTGTCTGGCTATCCTTCACTCGTGACACTCTTTGACAAAATTGACAACACTGAGAGAATCAAAACCTACGTAGCATCAAGACCAAACGTACATTTTTAGATCTTGTCATACTTTATGAGAATAATAATAATAATGTTTTTGTTTCAAATACAAAGTGTTTTTCCGTTTTTATTTAGATGATACAAAGTAAAACCTGTATGATGGACTTTGAAACACTACTGAGGTGTCTACAGTGCATTATCATTCTATTAAAGAATTTTAGTTCGAAAACCAAATCTGCTATTTTCTGCACTTTATTTATGGAGCCCAGCGACAGGAAGAAAATGTGTAACGTCTCTTGTTACTCTCATGGACTTTAGATTTTATGTCGAAAAGAAAAGTTTTATCGTCAAAACCATCTATCGAGGGGTTTTAAACAAAAAAAATCTAAGGAGGATTTTCTTAAATTGAAAACCCCCTTAGCAAGACTCATAGAACTTGGTGACAGAAGTTTGCTTTGTAATAATATTAAAGAGAGGGGTTTTAAACCTCAAAACTTCCTGTAGGAGGGGTTAAACTCAAAACCATCCGTAGAGGGTTTTAAACTTAAATCCCTCTGGAGGGGAGAGTTTAAACTAAAAAAAAAACCTCATACACTCATAGAATTTTGTCACTGTAATTTGATTTATTTTTATATTGAGTAGTTTTTAGCTTCAAACCCCGGTGTATTTGATAATATAACACGAGGAAGAAAATTAGAAAAAAAAGGAAATACCAGTAAGAATTCATTGGTAGCGTCATGGTGAAGAATTCATTAATCTTTAAGTTTTAAGTTGTATACTTTAATTTTACGAATGGTCTGGTTAATACAATTCTAAAAATTGTGAATCGGAAAATGCAAGGTACTTGAAATAAACTAGTCCTAAAAAAATACACATATCTTAGGCATTAGACTCGTCAAAAAATATTGTAAATGTGTAGTTGCACACACTCGTTTCTGGTCTTTTCTGTTTATAACCTCTATCGGGTTTGATCTCACTTATTTTTTTGTGTGAAATTGTGTATTGGAAAATGCGAAGTACTTGAAATTATCTCGTCTTAAAAATACACATTTTTCTAGTTTTGATCCAAGAAACGAAATGCGTACTGGCCAGCGGCGTAGCATCCATGGCGCGAAGGGGTTCAATGAACCCGGGCCCATGACCTATAGGGGCCCACACGGACACTTGGCATTTGTTGTGTTGTAAGAGGCAGTACCAGCATAGGAATGTCTTTTTAAATAGGGGCCCACACGGACACTTGGCATTCTTTGTGTTGTAAGAGGCAGTACCAGCATAGGAATGACTTATTTAAATAACCTGCTGATGCTCCCATGATAACTGGATTGGTTTTTTCATACATCTATCTAGTGCAAGGGGCCCACTATAACATTCTTGAACCTGGGCCCATGGGCACCTTGCTACGCCACTGGTACTGGCAATATCGACCATTGTAAGTGGGTATGTTTGTATTTTATTGTTGTTATTGTTTGTTTTGTTGTTTTTTGTGTGTTTTTTGTTTGGGTGAAATTTATAATACGTTTTGTGGAGATAAGCTAAGTCTTTAGATACAGCTTTGATATAATGTCTAGATCTATGAATGACAAAATGATATTTAAAAAAAAAATAGTTAAAAATTCATGTACTGAATTTCTAATAGTGGTGATTTTTCTTTCAAATTGTTAAGCAGGAGAAAAAAAGCTTAAATGATCAGGACTACTAGAAATTACCTGTTAAAAATGTCTGTAGTATGGGCTCATTAATTATACGCTGGCCGTCCTATAATACAACGGGAGATCAAAAGAAAGTGTGCTTTAAAAAAAAAAAAAAAGCCGCAGTCCAATTGTATATATGGCTCTTGTCTCGAAAGACAATGGATTCCTCCAGATGAATCATTGGTTTTTATATTTTTCTTGAGTAGTGGGCAGAATCTGGTGTGGCTAGTCAAGCCGATTCTGGATCGGGAAAATTGGACACAGTTCTTGAATGTGAATGCACCTGTTTGAGGGTTATCTGATGGGGCAGCTTTCTTTCTCATTCTCTTGTCTAAGACCACTTCATTTCTTTTCTTGGCTGTATATAGAATTAGATAACGAAATGATAGAGAGGAGAGGAAATGTCATTCTAGCGGCATCTAGCCAATACAATTTGTAAAATATGAACAATATATAATTGGTATTATTACAGAAATGCATACAGCAATATCAATCTTTATCACTGCAGCCTTGGTGTTCATCGATGTGCTGTCTCATAAAAAACAAGATTACTATGCACAGTTACTCAATCTGTGATATTTTGATAGCGCAGTGGATGATGTAAGTAAAAGTGAAAGTTATCAAAATACCGGTACTTTTGTTTTTGAGATAATGTTTCAAACGTGGTAAATTCGTTACTTGACATCGATTTTAATGCATAGATTTATTCCGTGAAATTATTACATTTTATACTCACCAAATTTTTCGAATACATCAACTTTAGAAGATGGCCGTTTGATCACAAAAGGTATACAGTCTAATGCATTTATTTAAAAAAAAAATTAGCAAAAACATTATAAACATATATGAATTTTTTGTTACATTGCAAAAAAAAAAAAAAAACTTTATAAGAATGTTTATTTTAGTTTTTTTTATGACAAATACACTAACCAAAAGCATGAGAAAGTAGAAAAACTAAAATATAAGCGAACATTATATTTTTATAACACGATCTGATTCAATGTACTGAATGCTCACTACAATTACACTAACATATCACTCCATATTTAGTTATACCCAATTGCAGAAATCTATCTTTTAAATCAGAACACAAATGTAGGTCTCATAATCATCACATTAGCATATTATATCTGTGGTCGGACGTTGACTTATTGCACCAGATTGACAGTAGACAACTAAACCGATGCAGGTGTATTATATTTTAAATTATAAAACTTGAATATATTTCTAAACTACCTATAACATTTAGTACAGTATCGACAAAATCTACTTGATAAAATGAAATAAAACTAATACGTTAACAAATGTAATCCGCTATACAAACACGTCGTACACTCTGGCACCCTTAACATAGATTATGACATAGACGCTTATTTTGCATCATTCTACGCGACAAAACATTAATGCTTCCTTTCTTCATCACCTAGGAAACACACACGCCCCATGAGAATAAGTCAAAATAAATTTTTAAATCTTATTATAAAAGATATATACAAATTATATTATACACATGGGCGCCCGCAGGGGGTGCACCCCCACCTGAATTCTGAGTAGAGAAATTATAGCCATTTTTTTTTGCACCATCAAATCAAGTAATTTTTAAGTAGCAACTGAACAAGTAGTGCTTCCACTGGTTAATGTAGTAATAGAAATAAGTAGATTAGGTGTATGGAATGGATGACCAACCATGTATGTGCGCGCCTCTGAATCCCGAGTAACCACATGTTAGCCATTTTTTTTTTAATAATGAAATACATCTTCCAGATCTGTTTTTTTTTTATTCCGTAGATGTAGATTCAATCAGAATCCAGGGGGGGGTGCAAGTGCACTATCATGTACTCCCCTACGGGTGCCCGTGCATTATTAATGCAAGAGTTTAATAAATTAATATTCAGGAAAATTTGGTCTTCTAAATCTAAAAGCCTATCATTAGAATATTATAAAGTGTAGTAATTTAAAAAGTAGTGCTTCCACTGAAAAACAGTTGTAAAGATATGCTATTATTGTAACTAGAATAGGCAAATCTGTAGTTCATGTTCAACCATGTACGATTTTTTATAGACTTGCTATTCTTTGCACTATGAAGGGTGTCAAATATTCTATAGCTTGTTAGTCGTGACGATTTGTTTATATTTGCACATAACTATAGTTATTATGAATGCCACAAGGTCGACTTTCACAAAACATTCTGTGTTGTAATTTAACAGAAGGCATGAGATCCGCTGGTCGTCCACTGCTGAGGTATACTGATGTATGCAAACACGACATAAAGCTTTTCAAAATCGATACCAACAGCTGGGAAAAAGTGGCACTGGATAGATCCACATAAAGAGCGAGCATTTAAGGAAGGTCATGGATTGCAGATGCCAGACACAATAGTAGTAAAAAGAAGGTTAAAAGTACAAAGGATTGACTTCTGTAGTCACACAAGAAGTTCCAAGGGAAAAAATCGTCTTGAGACGTAAAATGCTGCAATTTTTGTTTATATTTAGCTAAGGTCTAGAAATATTTTTTTTTTCGATGCGATAAATGCTATATAGTTGCGGTCGGTGTCAGCGCTCGATAAAACAGCGGGTTAAACACGTGCAACAGTTTACAATAGAAGAGATACAAGAATGTCATTCGAGTCAAAACGTTGATTTGGATCAACGGAGCACTGGCAGCAGCAAGAGCCCAAAAACTACAAGTTGCAGCATCATGAATTAACTGCGTTTGTTGGGTATTTTAGTGATGAAACTGCAGATATCTCAGGCACTGAGCAGATGTCTTTGAGTGTTCGGTGTGTAAATTGTTCAGAGAGACATGCAGTCTAACAGTCTAACGGCATTGTACAGTCTATACATAGACAAACTACTCGGCCAAGGCTGCCCCGTAATGGCTAGAAATCTTCTCCCATATCAGTCCCTAGAAATAGCGTTGGTGCAACATTTACCTCCATGAGTGAGACACAATGAACTGAAAAATACGAATCTATTCAAGCTTATAGTCTCACCTTTGAGATCTTTTACTGTTTGGCGGATCTTAAAATTACGACTGCAAGTGAACCAGATAAACTGCACATGTTTAGTAAATGTCTCCGCCTCTGGTGTTTCTGATTTGTCTTTTCATTGTCGTCAATTATTCATCTGCTCTTAAACCAGTTTCTATGGTGTTGCAGTCTTTCCAACTTAACATAGTGGCCGCTCAACAGCAGCTCAGCAGTAACATTATTGGCATAAGGAAAAACCATCTTGACCATCCTGAGGAACACGTCAGAGATGTCATCTTGAGGAAGGAGAGACTACTGGCAGAAAAACATGATATTGGATATTGAGTTGTTACCGCCGAGAAAAAAAAACTTATTTGGATTTTGGGAGTTATTACAGAATGCGGATTACATTACATATCTTAATTCTTAAGTTTCTTCCTCCCTTCCCCGGGGGGGGGGGTGCCGAGTTGGGTGGGGTGGGATCGCCAATATCGTCCCCCCTGGATCCAACAGTGCTTGCACCCCCCTGCAAAAAATCCTGCGGGTGCCCATGATTATACATATCATAAATATATATTTATAATATAAAATCCATATGATTAAGGAGGCACATGTGCTTATGGCAGCATATGTGTTAATAATTGCGTTTTATGTTTGTGAGAGTCAATGTGTTTGTATGTTTATGGGAGTACATATGTTTTTATGTTTGTGGTAGTAAATGTGCTTTAAAATTTCACAATTCTCTCTTGTAAATATTATTCTGTATTATTAATTCTGCTCTTGTGATTAAATGGAATTTTTTTTCGGATGTTGTATACAAAATATATTTGAAAGTCCGTACAATATTAGCCAACAGTACAAAAAAAAAAGAATTTTCAGTCACAAATCTTATTAAAAGTATTGTTTCATGATGACTATAATTGTGGCTATTAAAGCTGCTATTTGAACCACTGGATCCGTCCTTGTGAAGTGTCCACTGGCTGGAGAATAAAAAAAGAAATGATTAAAGCATTAGCCCTGTTTACATATCTATGAAGCTGATAGGCTACTTTTAATTAATACAAGAATGAAAATATAGGAATTTTAGTAACCATAAAGCAATCAAAATCGCTTTATCAAGCACTTTCGTATTATATGAGTGACAACAGTTAAATAATCCTTAATTTAAAATGTATCATTTAATGAAACAAAAATGGTTTGCTGTGTTTGATTTAACTATATGTAGTACTCTTATGATTGAGTTATTACATTTTTAAAGAGCTATTGTTTAGAAAAAAATGGATGCCATCACATAGGACCTACATATATGTAGAAAGTTAGTATATAAGTAGATCTGGAATGGTTTCACTAGATATGTTGCAACATGGAATATTTAGCCATACTTGTAGTCGGTAACATATTACAAAAAAAAAACACAAACGATAAAGAACACATTCAAACGTAGAGGGACACATTCATTGTTAGATGTCAGTGTATCTATACTCTTAAGCGAGCAATTCTTGTATATATATATATTTCTTCTATTTCGAAAACGGATCTAACGATTTTCTTTAAAATTTCAACGTATCTGCATATTATTGAGAAAAAATTTTTCAGCTCATTGGGCACATCGGGAAAACTCGAGTTCGACCGTTATTTTGAAATGAAAATGTCTCAATCTTAGAATAATTTATGAATGAAATGGAAAATTTATGAATGAAAGTTTTCCGTGACGTAAACGGGAAAAACTCTGCTTACGTCACTAGGCTTACCCTAGAACACTAAAATATTTCTTTGCAAACATTTAGAGATATGAATGAAGGTATGTGTAAAACTAAAAGCAGACCATTAATTTTGGTTAGAATAATTTATGAATGAAAGTTTTCCATGACGTAAACGGAAAAAACGCTGCTTACGTCACTAGGCTTACCCTTGAACACTAAAATATTTCTTTCCAAACAAGAACGCATTTAGAGATATGAATGAAGGGATGTGTAAAACTAAAAGCAGACCACGGGCTGTAGCACCACTGGGATGGATGGATGGCAAAAGCCGGCATGAACTTCTTATTGTCCGACAGTCAGGCTGGACAGGACATTTAATTAACCGAGCAAGGCTCGGCCACCTGATATTAAACTAATAAAGTATCCTCGTCACTTATTCGATACCTAATTGATATATTCAAATCTAATATAGAAAAGGAAAAGTAAGGCGTATGTATGTGGGTATGTATGTATGTATGAGCCCAATGGAAATCAAAACCTTTTGACCAATCTTCATAAAACTTGGCAGAAATGTTCCTTGGGTACTAACTTAGACCGTAGTGTATGTATTGTAGCCCTAAAACAAACTTAAGACCACTATACTATTTTATGAATCTAGGCTTTGTTTACAATGTTGACATGAGAAAGGATCGAAAGGATTTAGATCTAGATCTAATTTTAAGAACCACACTTTGCACTTATATTTTTTTACTTTAACACATGAAAATACAAAATGTAGTCTATTGATTTTATTATTTAATAAAATTAACCTTCAAATTTGTACTTCAAAAGCATTTTTACATAAATTCGTTCTTTATATCAGCGAATGTAGATATCCTTACGCACATTCATTCATTAGACATGATTACGAAAGGTAACTCATCTCTCTAGATCTAGGTCTAAAACTGTAATTCAACTCTCAGAGGATAGACATTCTCTTCGCAAAGATAGTTTTAAGCTTTAACACATAAACATACTAATTTTAGTCCATTCATTTTATATTTTAATAAAATTAACATTGAATTTTGTTTTTCTAAAGCATTTTTACATGATTGCAAGTATTTGCAACTGTTGCAATATATCGCGGTCAATTAGCTATTTTTAGCTCCATTCATAAATTTTTGTACGTGAATTCACGCATTCGCTTTACTTATAATATTATTATTTTCTTTAATTGTTTCTAATGCACTATATCAGTGACTACATCAGCAATGCGCAAGTTATGACCCGCGGGCAGCGGGTAATACCTGTCTAGTAAATTTATAAAGAGTCAATGCACAATGTAAGCAAGATTACGTCCAGGAGTTTCAATTCGAACTTTAACATTAGTACGTTAAAAGAACTTTAAGCAATGGATCAAGGGATGCTCATGTGTACATGGGAAAACTTTATCTGTCTTGTAAAGATCTGAGTGATTTGTTGTTTTGGAATAACTATTTAATGGATGGTGTAATAGATACATTCGAATACATTTATAAATTTTAGAAAATGAATACGTTACTAACGAAACCCAACCATTGTTACCCATAATCAATTAGCGTAACTAAAAAGAAATAGGTAGAAGAACTGTTACCATATCAAAAACCCAATATTAAATAATAAACTAGTTTAATCTAATTATCATGTCAGACATACATAAGCTACTAACGAAGAGCAGAGTAACCTAATTTTTTGGTTTTCAAAATTTAATATATATTTGTATAGATATAAAATAATTTCAAGACACTGCTCTATTTTGTTTTTATACAGATTGACGTTTAGTATCAGGAGAGAATAGACAGAATAGATACACAGGATTATTTTATTTTCTCTTTGTCGTCCTGGCGTGTTAAATAAAAAAATCCGACTCTTTGTTTGAGTGAGCGAATGAAAAGATTAATGAAATAGTGAAGTCCTTGGTGATTTTAATGCCCGCGTTCACAAGTAGAAAATGTACACATTTTGGAGTCGTGAACTGGACGCCAATATAAGAACTTAATTGTATGACAAAGCGCCATCTAGTTCGCCTTGCGCATATTACCAAATCCATACGCGCCAATTCCAAGTCAGTTAACAACTAGACTAGAAAGAAAACTAAATGGCTAGACTGATTGTCCTATAATGAGTCTATTAAAAGAGAGATGAAAGTGTATTTAGAAGTTATTGGTCGTAATAAAGTGAATGTCTCACAGGTCTAGATAGGTATGTATATCCGAGTAAAATGACAGGTCCTATACATTAGTAGTACAAACTAGATTAATACAACTTATGCTGTAGACACTAAATATTTCAAACTCACAATAATAAATTACTGGATTTACCTTCAACGGTGTATTTAGTCCAGAAAAAAAAAGAAAACACACAATACCACACATCTATAGAAATTATTAGAAATCCACACAATA
>JADKLZ010045657.1:0-11468 GCA_021533235.1 Biomphalaria straminea
GTACTGCGGAGTCCCACTGGTGGTTAGGGTAGTCCCTAGTTCACCTATCCATTTTCTCATATTGACGTATCCACGCTGGTGCTACGATAAAGGTGGTAATTGATAACTCTCATCCAACTATTCTAATTCAGACTAACACACTTTGAGATTGCTGTCCCTTATATTTCCATTATGTCTAGATGCACGTTATTGAAAGTTATGTCTTCCCTTGGTAAAGGCTTGTTAACATTTCTAATTTGATTTCATTATTTTAGTCTAATAAAGTTTGAAAATTAATATTATCTTTTCTTATTTGGATCACAGTGACATTACAAATTTAAATTGACTTTTAAAAAAATTTTCCATTGTTTTATATGCTTATCTTGTATGTATTTTTACAACTAATTTATCAGGCTTCTATGGAAAGAACAATTTAGAGAGTCTTTCTATCGACCAGGTGGTCTGTCTAGTTCAGGATGCACTAAGCGCTGCAGTCCGAGCAATCTTTGAGGTTCCAGAAGAACAAAGGGTAAGAATCTGCATCACTTGTCTCAACATTTGATGTAATATTATAATAAATTTAGCTTTTTTTTTAGCTATAAATAAAACCTAATGTGTGATTGGTGTGATTAGTTTTGTGTACTTGTTGTGGAATGTGTGTGTACATTAATTTTATCTCATATCAACTTGATTTTGTTTATATTATAATAGAAGTTATATTTAGTATTGTTCACAAAGACGTTATTCAAATTATTTCAAGTTGTTTTGATAGTTAAGATATAAAACACCTACAGTGGTTTAGTTTTCTACCAACAGTTTGGTGTTACAAGTCAACGTCCCACTTCTGACACCAAATATGCAATACAATCAATGAACTAGACTTTAATATTAACATCGTTTTAACAAAATCTAACTCACAACTATAACACAACCTTCGTCTCTCGTTCTGGAATTGTCTCTCCTAACTAAGACCAAAGACTTACAAGACTACTTTCATCATGCACTACCAATCGCTTCTTCCCACCGTCACCATAAACACACACACATACACACACACACTCCATAACAGTACTACATACACTTGACGTTTATCTGAAGGTCAAGGAATATACAATAATGTACGTTCCTATGGAGACCTAGCTGTAATCTCAATATTACATCGAGCCCTGCAAATGAAGCTCTTATCTTTTAATCTTATAATATTCAGATATTCAGACGTTACTTGAGAAAAAGAAAATGTCCCTTGGTCAATCTAGTCATGCATGTTAATCAACGACTTAAATTCTGCTGGTAATCTACAAAAATTATCATTTCTCTTTATCTTGACAAATCACTATAGTAATCACCGTTACAAAAATGCACTTTTTTTATATTCCATATGCAGCAGCTAAGTCGAATTAGTGCCTTAACTTCCCAGGAAAAAACAATGACTTAATTTAAATTTCTTGTTGACATGCACGACTAAAATAACACATGAATACACGTAGGGCGTAATTTTCTTTTCAAGTGAAATCTGCAACTTATCAGTACAATCCTATCATATACGATAGCCAAACACAAATGTAAGGCAGTGGCTGTTTTCCAACATCCGTATTTTTTTTCTTTTACAGGCTGTGACTGGTCAAAAGTTTCTAGAAGAAGAGATCCCTAAATTTTTAGCATTGTTTGAGAAGTTACTTGTCGAGAATGGCACGGGCTATTTCGTGGGTAACTCTGTGAGTTTTAATTGAATTATATCTTCTTTTTTTCCTTAAACAACATACTCTACATACTCTATAGACTAGTCAAAACTCTAGATCTAAGTCTCTAGATCTAGAACTCGAGATATAGGCCTAAAAGTAGCGTCACTAGCTTGGGTGTCACCGGGTGCAGACAGCTCAGGATGTCCACCCCCTCTCCAAAATTACCCTTTTTTTTCATTAATTAAGCTATAAAACATATACTCAATACTTATCAACATTAATTAATTCTTAAATAACTACAAAAGAAGTGTCTTTTCTATTTTATAATCTCGTTGTTCATTACAATTTATCTGTAGTTCACTTTAGAAACAAAGTGGCCTTAAGTAAATTACAATGTTTTTTTTTTCTGGATTTCAAACTTGAAAACTTTTCAATAAAATTTAAAGTCTATCTTAATTATTTCTTAACTTAAATTATTTTTTTAAAAAATTATTTTTCACATGACCCCACATTTGCTCAGATGGTAAGAAATACTTGACCGTTATAAGTTTTCAAAGTATAAAAACAAATAAATTTTAATTTAGCTAGAGAACTAAAAAATATTATCATGAATGGACTACTTGTCTTCGGGTATTTCCGCATCCATTCTAAAGTTTAATGAATTTATGTTTAAGAACACTTTGCGCATCATCTTCTAAGTCTAGATCTAAAGGCCTATCATTGGAGTATTGTAAAGTGTAGATCTATTCATTCGCTTAACCAAGATTCTTTCTTGGAGGGAAAAAGAATGTGGCGGGTAAAACAAATGTTGGAGAAAGATATATTATATACTTTTCATTGAAGCCTTAAATAGAATGTCAATTTCGTGAGGTGAACAATAGTAGTGTTATTCTTGTTTCTATTTATTGAACAGCTGACGTTGGCTGATCTTTATGTCTGGGATTTCATTGGGACACTGGAGAACAGAATGAGAACCCATGGAACAGTGTCTGGCTATCCTTCACTCGTGAAACTCTTTGACAAAATTGACAACACTGAGAGAATCAAAACTTACGTAGCATCAAGACCAAATGTACATTTTTAGATCTTGTCATACTTTATGAGAATAATAATAATAATGTTTTTGTTTCAAATACAAAGTGTTTTTCCTTTTGTATTTACATTATACAAAGCAAAACCTGTATGATGGACTTTGAAACACTACTGAGGTGTTTACAGTGCATTATCATTCTATTAAAGAATTTTAGTTCGAAAACCAAATCTGCTATTTTCAGCACTTTATTTATGGAGCCCAGCGACAGGAAGAAAATGTGTAACGTCTCTTGTTACTCTCATGGACTTTGGTGTCTGTAGTTTAATTTAGATTTTATGTCGAAAAGAAAAGTTTTATCGTCAAAACCATCTATCGAGGGGTTTTAAACAAAAAAAATCTAAAGATTTTCTTAAATTGAAAACCCCCTTAGCAAGACTCATAGAACTTGGTGACAGAAGTTTGCTTTGTAATAATATTAAAGAGAGGGTTTTAAACCTCAAAACTTCCTGTAGGAGGGGTTTTAAACTTAAATCCCTCTGGAGGGGAGAGTTTAAACTAAAAAAAAAAAACCTTGGCTACACTCATAGAATTTTGTCACTGTAATTTGATTTATTTTTATATTGAAGAGTAGTTTTTAGCTTCAAACCACGGTGTATTTGATAATATAACACGAGGAAGAAAATTAGAGAAAAAAAAGGAAATACCAGTAAGAATTCATTGGCAGCGTCATGGTGAAGAATTCATTAATCTTTAAGTTTTAAGTTATATACTTTAATTTTACGAATGGTCTGGTTAATACAATTCTAAAAATTGTGAATCGGAAAATGCAAGGTACTTGAAATAAACTAGTCCTAAAAAAATACACATATCTTAGGCATTAGACTCGTCAAAAAATATTGTAAATGTGTAGTTGCACACGTTCGTTTCTGGTCTTTTCTGTTTATAACCTCTATCGGGTTTGATCTCACTTATTTTTTGTGTGAAATTGTGTATTGGAAAATGCGAAGTACTTGAAATTATCTCGTCTTAAAAATACACATTTTTCTAGTTTTGATCCAAGAAACGAAATGCGTACTGGCCAGCGGCGTAGCATCCATGGCGCGAAGGGGTTCAATGAACCCGGGCCCATGACCTATAGGGGCCCACACGGACACTTGGCATTTGTTGTGTTGTAAGAGGCAGTACCAGCATAGGAATGTCTTTTTAAATAGGGGCCCACACGGACACTTGGCATTCTTTGTGTTGTAAGAGGCAGTACCAGCATAGGAATGACTTATTTAAATAACCTGCTGATGCTCCCATGATAACTGGATTGGTTTTTTCATACATCTATCTAGTGCAAGGGGCCCACTATAACATTCTTGAACCTGGGCCCATGGGCACCTTGCTACGCCACTGGTACTGGCAATATCGACCATTGTAAGTGGGTATGTTTGTATTTTATTGTTGTTATTGTTTGTTTTGTTGTTTTTTGTGTGTTTTTTGTTTGGGTGAAATTTATAATACGTTTTGTGGAGATAAGCTAAGTCTTTAGATACAGCTTTGATATAATGTCTAGATCTATGAATGACAAAATGATATTTAAAAAAAAATAGTTAAAAATTCATGTACTGAATTTCTAATAGTGGTGATTCTTCTTTCAAATTGTTAAGCAGGAGAAGAAAAGCTTAAATGATCAGGACTACTAGAAATTACCTGTTAAAAATGTCTGTAGTATGGGCTCATTAATTATACGCTGGCCGTCCTATAATACAACGGAAGATCAAAAGAAAGTGTGCTTTAAAAAAAAAAAAGCCGCAGTCCAATTGTATATATGGCTCTTGTCTCGAAAGACAATGGATGCCTCCAGATGAATCATTGGTTTTTATATTTTTCTTGAGTAGTGGGCAGAATCTGATGTGGCTAGTCAAGCCGATTCTGGATCGGGAAAATTGGACACAGTTATTGAATGTGAATGCACCTGTTTGAGGGTTATCTGATGGGGCAGCTTTGTTTCTCATTCTCTTGTCTAAGACCACTTCATTTCTTTTCTTGGCTGTATATAGAATTAGATAACGAAATGATAGACAGGAGAGGAAATGTCATTCTAGCGGCATCTAGCCAATACAATTTTTAAAATATGAACAATATATAATTGGTATTATTACAGAAATGCATACAGCAATATAAATCTTTATCACTGCAGCCTTGATGTTCATCGATGTGCTGTCTCATAAAAACAAGATTACTATGCACAGTTACTCAATCTGTGATATTTTGATAGCGCAGTGGATGATGTAAGTAAAAGTGAAAGTTATCAAAATACTTTTGTTTTTGAGATAATGTTTCAAACTTGGTAAATTCGTTACTTGACATCGATTTTAATGCATAGATTTATTCCGTGAAATTATTACATTTTATACTCACCAAATTTTTCAAATACATCAACTTTAGAAGATGGCCGTTTGATCACAAAAGGTATACAGTCTAATGCATTTATTTAAAAAAAAAATTAGCAAAAACATTATAAACATATATGAATTTTTTGTTACATTGCAAAAAAAAAAAAAAAACTTTATAAGAATGTTTATTTTAGTTTTTTTTATGACAAATACACTAACCAAAAGCATGAGAAAGTAGAAAAACTAAAATATAAGCGAACATTATATTTTTATAACGCGATTTGATTCAATGTACTGAATGCTCACTACAACTACACCAACATATCACTCCATATTTAGCTATACCCAATTGCAGAAATCTATCTTTTAAATCAGAACACAAATGTAGGTCTCATAATCATCACATTAGCATATTATATCTGTGGTCGGACGTTGACTTATTGCACCAGATTGACAGTAGACAACTAAACCGATGCAGGTGTATTATATTTTAAATTATAAAACTTGAATACATTTCTAAACTAGCTATAACATTTAGTACAGTATCGACAAAATCTACTTGATTAAATGAAATAAAACTAATATGTTAACAAACCTAATTCACTATACAAACACGTCGTACACTCTGGCACCCTTAACATAGATTATGACATAGACGCTTATCTTGCAGCATTCTACGCGACAAAACATTAATGCTTCCTTCCTTCATCCCCTAGGAAACACACACGCCCCACGAGAATAAGTCAAAATAAATTTTTAAATCTTATTATAAAAGATATATACAAATTATATTATACACATGGGCGCCCGCAGGGGGTGCACCCCCACCTGAATTCTGAGTAGCCAAATTTTTTTTTGCACCATCAAATCAAGTAATTTTTAAGTAGCAACTGAACAAGTAGTGCTTCCACTGGTTAATGTAGTAATAGAAATAAGTAGATTAGGTGTATGGAATGGATGACCAACCATGTATGTGCGCGCCTCTGAATCCCGAGTAACCACATGTTAGCCATTTTTTTTTTAATAATGAAATACATCTTCCAGATCTGTTTTTTTTTTATTCCGTAGATGTAGATTCAATCAGAATCCAGGGGGGGGTGCAAGTGCACTATCATGTACTCCCCTACGGGTGCCCGTGCATTATTAATGCAAGAGTTTAATAAATTAATATTCAGGAAAATTTGGTCTTCTAAATCTAAAAGCCTATCATTAGAATATTATAAAGTGTAGCAATTTAAAAAGCAGTGCTTCCATTGAAAAACAGTTGTAAAGATATGCTATTAATGTAACTAGAATAGGCAAATCTGTAGTTCATGTTCGACCATGTACGATTTTTTATAGGCTTGCTATTCTTTGCACTATGAAGGGTGTCAAATATTCTATAGCATGTTAGTCGTGACGATTTGTTTATATTTGCACATAACTATAGTTATTATGAATGCCACAAGGTCGACTTTCACAAAACATTCTGTGTTGTAATTTAACAGAAGGCATGAGATCCGCTGTTCGTCCACTGCTGAGGTATACTGATGTATGCAAACACGACATAAAGCTCTTAGAAATCGATACCAACAGCTGGGAAAAAGTGGCACTGGATAGATCCACATAAAGAGCGAGCATTTAAGGAAGGTCCTGGAGTGCAGATGCCAGACACAATAGTAGTAAAAAGAAGGTTGAAAGTACAAAGGATTGACTTCTGTAGTCACACAAGAAGTTGCAAAGGGAAAAAATCGTCTTGAGACGTAAAATGCTGCAATTTTTGTTTATATTTAGCTAAGGTCTAGAAATATATTTTTTTTCGATGCGATAAATGCTATATAGTTTCGGTCGGTGTCAGCGCTCGATAAAACAGCGGGTTAAACACGTGCAACAGTTTACAATAGAAGAGATACAAGAATTTCATTCGAGTGAAAACGTTGATTTGGATCAATGGAGCACTGGCAGCAGCAAGAGCCCAAAAACTACAAGTTGCATCATGAATTAACTGCGTTTGTTGGGTGATGAAACTGCAGATATCTCAGGCACTCAGCAGATGTCTATGAGTGTTCGGTGTGTAGATTGCGATTATATTCGCAACCTGTGGTTCAGAGAGACATGCTACATGTGTCTAACAGTCTAACGGCATTGTACAGTCTATACATAGACAAACTACTCGGCCCAGGCTGCCCCGTAATGGCTAGAAATCTTCTCCCGTATCAGTCCCTAGAAATAGCGTTGGTGCTACATTTACCTCCATGAGTGAGACACAATGAACTGAAAAATACGAATCTATTCAAGCTTATAGTCTCAACTTTGAGATCTTTTACTGTTTGGCGGATCTTAAAATTACGACAGCAAGTGAACCAGATAAACTGCACATGTTTAGTAAATGTCTCCGCCTCTTGTGTTTCTGATTTGTCTTTTCATTGTCGTCAATTATTCATCTGCTCTTAAACCAGTTTCTATGGTGTTGCAGTCTTTCCAACTTAACATAGTGGCCGCTCAACAGCAGCTCAGCAGTAACATTATTGGCATAAGGAAAAACCATCTTGACCATCCTGAGGAACACGTCAGAGGTGTCATCTTGAGGAAGGAGAGACTACTGGCAGAAAAACATGATATTGGATATTGAGTTGTTACCGCCGCGAAAAAAAAAATCTTATTTGGATTTTGGGAGTTATTACAGAATGCGGATTACATTACATATCTTAATTCTTAAGTTTCTTCCTCCCTTCCCCGGGGGGGGGGGTGCCGAGTTGGGTGGGGTGGGATCGCCAATATCGTCCCCCCTGGATCCAACAGTGCTTGCACCCCCCTGCAAAAAATCCTGCGGGTGCCCATGATTATACATATCATAAATATATATTTATAATATAAAATCCATATGATTAAGGAGGCACATGTGCTTATGGCAGCATATGTGTTAATAATTGCGTTTTATGTTTGTGAGAGTCAATGTGTTTGTATGTTTATGGGAGTACATATGTTTTTATGTTTGTGGTAGTAAATGTGCTTTAAAATTTCACAATTCTCTCTTGTAAATATTATTCTGTATTATTAATTCTGCTCTTGTGATTAAATGGAATTTTTTTTCGGATGTTGTATACAAAATATATTTGAAAGTCCGTACAATATTAGCCAACAGTACAAAAAAAAAAGAATTTTCAGTCACAAATCTTATTAAAAGTATTGTTTCATGATGACTATAATTGTGGCTATTAAAGCTGCTATTTGAACCACTGGATCCGTCCTTGTGAAGTGTCCACTGGCTGGAGAATAAAAAAAGAAATGATTAAAGCATTAGCCCTGTTTACATATCTATGAAGCTGATAGGCTACTTTTAATTAATACAAGAATGAAAATATAGGAATTTTAGTAACCATAAAGCAATCAAAATCGCTTTATCAAGCACTTTCGTATTATATGAGTGACAACAGTTAAATAATCCTTAATTTAAAATGTATCATTTAATGAAACAAAAATGGTTTGCTGTGTTTGATTTAACTATATGTAGTACTCTTATGATTGAGTTATTACATTTTTAAAGAGCTATTGTTTAGAAAAAAATGGATGCCATCACATAGGACCTACATATATGTAGAAAGTTAGTATATAAGTAGATCTGGAATGGTTTCACTAGATATGTTGCAACATGGAATATTTAGCCATACTTGTAGTCGGTAACATATTACAAAAAAAAAACACAAACGATAAAGAACACATTCAAACGTAGAGGGACACATTCATTGTTAGATGTCAGTGTATCTATACTCTTAAGCGAGCAATTCTTGTATATATATATATTTCTTCTATTTCGAAAACGGATCTAACGATTTTCTTTAAAATTTCAACGTATCTGCATATTATTGAGAAAAAATTTTTCAGCTCATTGGGCACATCGGGAAAACTCGAGTTCGACCGTTATTTTGAAATGAAAATGTCTCAATCTTAGAATAATTTATGAATGAAATGGAAAATTTATGAATGAAAGTTTTCCGTGACGTAAACGGGAAAAACTCTGCTTACGTCACTAGGCTTACCCTAGAACACTAAAATATTTCTTTGCAAACATTTAGAGATATGAATGAAGGTATGTGTAAAACTAAAAGCAGACCATTAATTTTGGTTAGAATAATTTATGAATGAAAGTTTTCCATGACGTAAACGGAAAAAACGCTGCTTACGTCACTAGGCTTACCCTTGAACACTAAAATATTTCTTTCCAAACAAGAACGCATTTAGAGATATGAATGAAGGGATGTGTAAAACTAAAAGCAGACCACGGGCTGTAGCACCACTGGGATGGATGGATGGCAAAAGCCGGCATGAACTTCTTATTGTCCGACAGTCAGGCTGGACAGGACATTTAATTAACCGAGCAAGGCTCGGCCACCTGATATTAAACTAATAAAGTATCCTCGTCACTTATTCGATACCTAATTGATATATTCAAATCTAATATAGAAAAGGAAAAGTAAGGCGTATGTATGTGGGTATGTATGTATGTATGTATGTATGAGCCCAATGGAAATCAAAACCTTTTGACCAATCTTCATAAAACTTGGCAGAAATGTTTTTGGGTACTAACTTAGACCGTAGTGTATGTATTGTAGCCCTAAAACAAGATTAAGACCACTATACTATTTTATGAATCTAGGCTTTGTTTACAATGTTGACATGAGAAAGGATCGAAAGGATTTAGATCTAGATCTAATTTTAAGAACCACACTTTGCACTTATATTTTTTTACTTTAACACATGAAAATACAAAATGTAGTCTATTGATTTTATTATTTAATAAAATTAACCTTCAAATTTGTACTTCAAAAGCATTTTTACATAAATTCGTTCTTTATATGTAGATATCCTTACGCACATTCATTCATTAGACATGATTACGAAAGGTAACTCATCTCTCTAGATCTAGGTCTAAAACTGTAATTCAACTCTAAGATGATAGACATTCTCTTCGCAAAGATAGTTTTAAGCTTTAACACATAAACATACTAATTTTAGTCCATTCATTTTATATTTTAATAAAATTAACATTGAATTTTGTTTTTCTAAAGCATTTTTACATGATTGCAAGTATTTGCAACTGTTGCAATATATCGCGGTCAATTAGCTATTTTTAGCTCCATTCATAAATTTTTGTACGTGAATTCACGCATTCGCTTTACTTATAATATTATTATTTTCTTTAATTGTTTCTAATGCACTATATCAGTGACTACATCAGCAATACGCAAGTTATGACCCGCGGGCAGCGGGTAATACCTGTCTAGTAAATTTATAAAGAGTCAATGCACAATGTAAGCAAGATTACGTCCAGGAGTTTCAATTCGAACTTTAACATTAGTACGTTAAAAGAACTTTAAGCAATGGATCAAGGGATGCTCATGTGTACATGGGAAAACTTTATCTGTCTTGTAAAGATGAGAGTGATTTGTTGTTTTGGAATAACTATTTAATGGATGGTGTAATAGATACATTAGAATAGATTTATAAATTTTAGAAAATGAATACGTTACTAACGAAACCCAACCATTGTTACCCATAATCAATTAGCGGAACTAAAAAGAAATAGGTAGAAGAACTGTTACCATATCAAAAACCCAATATTAAATAATAAACTAGTTTAATCTAATTATCATGTCAGACATACACAAATTACTAACGAAGAGCAGAGTAACCTAATTTTTTGATTTTCAAAATTTAATATATATTTGTATAGATATAAAATAATTTCAAGACACTGCTCTATTTTGTTTTTATACAGATTGACGTTTAGTATCAGGAGAGAATAGACAGAATAGATACACAGGATTATTTTATTTTCTCTTTGTCGTCCTGGCGTGTTAAATAAAAAAATCCGACTCTTTGTTTGAGTGAGCGAATGAAAAGATTAATGAAATAGTGAAGTCCTTGGTGATTTTAATGCCCGCGTTCACAAGTAGAAAATGTACACATTTTGGAGTCGTGAACTGGACGCCAATATAAGAACTTAATTGTATGACAAAGCGCCATCTAGTTCGCCTTGCGCATATTACCAAATCCATACGCGCCAATTCCAAGTCAGTTAACAACTAGACTAGAAAGCAAACTAAATGGCTAGACTGATTGTCCTATGTAGAGTCTATTAAAAGAGAGATGAAGTGTATTTAGAAGTTATTGGTCGTAATAAAGTGAATGTCTCACAGATCTAGTTAGGTATGTATATCCGAGTAAAATGACAGGTCCTATACATTAGTAGTACAAACTAGATTAATACAACTTATGCTGTAGACACTAAATATTTCAAACTCACAATAATAAATTACTGGATTTACCTTCAACGGTGTATTTAGTCCAGAAAAAAAAAAGAAAACACACAATACCACACATCTATAGAAATTATTAGAAATCCACACAATA
>JADKLZ010045659.1:0-20767 GCA_021533235.1 Biomphalaria straminea
TACTGTACGTAGGTGTAGTCTACTGTACGTAGGTGTAGTCTACTGTATTGTATAGTCAGTGATGACTCATGAAATGCGTAGGACGTAATTACCTTCTTTTGTGAAGTGACGTCTGTAATAGATAAGATAAGCTTAGATAACATCACCACGCATTTTTTTCCTGTGCGTTACGCAGTAGTGTTTGCTGTATGTTGAGTGGTCAGGAGAAAAAATAACGCATCGACATGGTTAGTCAAGCATTTACGTAGATCTACTTGACCTGTTAACAGGTCAAAGGTTTCTTAAAACGCAAGCTTTTTTTTTATGTTTGATTAGTAAATGTATTTCTTTTATGAAATTTTAAAATTTACTGTAAGAACAAATTCGTACAAGTGCTGCTTTTTCCCTAATGCCATTATAGAATGGAACAGGTTGCCTGAATCAGTCAGGAAAACAAACGACTTGGCAGAGTCATTGATTGATACGCATGACTAGATTGACACGTGAAGTGTAAAAGCACGTAATTATCTTCTTTTTTGAAGTAACGTCTGTAATATATAAGATGAAGATGATTCTGTAAAGTTGTCCGTTATATAATAAGTCAAAAGAAATAAAACAATCAAAGAAGCTTTCTATTCTAAAGGTTTTAATTCAAGGCATAATACACATACACAAACACATATATTTATTTATTTACACATCTTTTTTGCTCTAAAACGTATGTAACAAACATCTTCCTTGTTACTGATTTTATTAAGGAGAAAGATAATGATAAAAGAAATAAATCGAATTGCAGGCCTAACGTCAAATTTAAAGCTAGGTCTAGAGTTCTAGATCAAACAAACTAAAGTTATGAAAGGTTGTCAATATTTAATTGATTTATTTTTGTTTTAGATAAGTTTAACTATCTGTTCAAATTGGTGATAAACTTAGTTGAGCTACTTAATTTTAGTTAAAACTTAGTTTTAGTTTAATTTTATAATCTTAGTTCCCATCACTACCGGTAGCGGTGACGCTGATGATAACACTAGTGCATGTAGTGTTGCTTCCGATAAACGAAAGTGGACAATGAATGACCAATTAAGGGAAATGAAACGTTTTGAATGTGGCGAACTGAAAGAAAGAAGATATAGTGGTTGTTATGATATGACGTAGATCTTAAGAGCCCTCGTCTTGACTGATTGCCAAGTTGAAATTGAACGACGAACGATAGAACGGGGAGAGGGCTGGTATAACCAAAGCAAAATTACAAATAATAATTCTGAACAGAAAATAATTGGGGAAAAAAAAGGACATACCGGTACTTAAAAAAGGAAATTTATATTTTAAAAAAAAAATTGCGCAATAAGTTTTGGGGAAAAAAAAGCATTTTCTCATTTTTCGTTGGAGACACACTGGGCACTATTCATACAATAAACTATTGTATTATACTAGAACTGTTTTATTTCTATACATTCATCTAGTTGTATTTATATATTGGCCTATATATATATATATATATATATATATATATATATTTATGTCATTGTTTTAGAGTCAGTTTTTGAAAGAACTGTTAGAGATTGCCATACCCCATTTTCTGAGCTGCTGTGAGAAACTGCTCCGTGACAATGGCACCGGATTCTTTGTTGGCGATAAGGTAAGAACGAATGTGTCCCACTGCGTCCTAAAGTTTTATTAAGGGAAGATATTGTACAAGAAAAAAAATACTGGCTACAGGGGTCCCGGTTTTGAATCCTTGTGAAGACTGCGATTTTTAATCTCTGGATCTTTAGGGCACTTCTTAGTTCACGCAGCTCTAACGGGTGCCTAACATTAGTTGGGGAAAGGGAAGACTGTTGGTTATTGTGCTGGCCACATGGCACCCTCATTAACCATGGACCACAGAACCAGATGTTGTGGTTCTCCTGTGGTGTCGAATAATAATAATAATAATAATAAGGCTTGTCTTCGAGTCCGAAGATTAGTGAGGAACAGTGGCGTAGCATCCGTTGCGCGAAGGGGTTCAATGAACCCGGGCCTACGATCCTTAGGGGCCCACAGCCTTAGGAATAGCAACGATAGAGCAAAGGGGTTCATTGCACTTGAGACCATAACTCTTGACTAGTTGGGGCCCACGTGAGAACTTCGGACGACACTAAAGTCCTGATGTTCACGAATTAAAATTTTGACACGGCTACTAATTAATCAAATTTCTAAAAGTTTAACCAGTTTCTTAATTTTTATGTATTTAAAATTTGTTACATTAAATCCTCTTTGATTACTGCACAAAAATATTGTAGTTATAAGAGGAATAAAATGTAACTGACTTTCAGCTTCGCAATATAAGTAACAATCTGTCTCAATAGATATGAGTCTAAAACCTTGTATCTGAGCCAAATAAGTAGACCCTTTTAAGACAACCTCGGAAGTCTTACTCATATTGTCTTGTTGTCTTCGTATTGTGTAAATAAAAAAAGTAAATGTAATCATTAGAAAAGAATATTTTTTTTAAAAAAAGGAGATGAAAAAAAATATATTAAATATTTAGCAAGCAAACCAAACACCATGTTTCGTTAAAGTTGAATATGTTTGTTCTGGTACAATGAATGGCGAAACCAAATTGAGGAGAAGCTTATAACAAAGGTCTAGAACAGTGGTTCCCAAACTTTTTTGTCTCGTAGTCCCCTGGCCATGTTTTCTTGTTTTCGTAGACCCCCTGCTTAACTTGAAAATTTTGGCAAATTCATCACGATTTTTTAAAATACAATCTCTAGCTTTAGTGGTTTGAAGAGTGAAAAAGTAATTTAAAACTACATAGTAAGTTATAAAGATCTATCCTTTTTATTGATAAAAATCAAATTTAAACCAATTAAAATAACAATGAATATGTTTTGATTGTATCATCAAACACACTGGCAATGTGTTTTTTCCAGGTTTATCATCCGTTGTTACAGATACTATGTTTCATATAGGAATTTGTTGTTCTATGATGAATTAGTCCTTTAAACATTAAATATTAATTAATTAAGTGGCCTTAAGAATCATTGCAAATGTTTTCGCAGGAAATGGGAAGCGTGGTCGAGAGGCTAAGTGCTTGAACTTGGCTTGGCTTGGCTACCTAGAAGGGGGCTCGAGGTTCGACACCCGACTCGGGCAGAGTTGTGTTTACTGAGTGCCTCAAGGCAGCACGGAAAACCAACTCCTAGATACCACCTCCCCCCACTGGTCCATAAATGAGATTGGACAAAAGCGCTCTGAGCATGCTATAAGCATGAAAGTAGCGCTATATAAAAGCTATAATAATAAAAGATGCAGTTTCTTGTATGTTTTTTGATCTTCCACGTTTGGCTCTAACATTGGTTGCGAGGAATTGTTTTCAATAACAGAAGGAAGAGCGACGTCAAGTAACTGTCGCCTAAACCTTTAAGCTTCAAGCAGGCTTGCTACCCAACTAGCAAATATTGATTTTGTTGGTCAACCCTGAGGGGAAAAAAAGGAGCCTGCGACCCTTGGGCAGTTCACAGCACACAGTGCTACATCCTGTCAGAGTCTGTGACAACAAATGATGGTGCTTCCATAATAAGTGGATAGTAGGGCCTACAATGGTCCTCTGATATTGCCTTATCAAAGGAAGCCGCTTACGCATTTTCACCGTACTAGCTACACATAACGCACAAGGTATTAGAATGTCTTTTGGTTAATGCACCAATACATTCAGATTACTCAATTGTTCTGTCACACACTACATTCGTTTTATTAGGAGAAGGGGGGCCTACCAAGATATTCTCGAGCCTGGGCCCACGGATACCTTGCTATGCTACTGGTGAGGAATTCAGTATTTCCCGTGGATGGCAGCTCCAGCCGTGACCTACATATTTTGCCACATTCAGGGCAAGCAAAACCATTTTCCGCAGGTGGTCGATTTAGATTTTCTTTTCGTCGTCTGCGTTTCTCCTCGGCAGCACATTTTCTTTTGGTCTCAAATGTGTATCCCGCGGCCTTCGTGAGTGACCTCCAGCTGTCTCGTTCCGACGCCGCATGCAGCCAGGTGCTCTCTTCTAGAGTAGAGGTGTCGAATACAATCAATGAAATAAACAGGAGGTAACCTTAAAACACCTGCGAAATGCCAAAAAAATAAATTGAGGTAGTCAACACTAGTGTTGAAATAACAAACACTTTTAATATTCTAGAAGGGACCCGTCGAATGTCCTCTGCTGCTAGCTGTCTGTAGGTTTTTTCTTATTTCCACTGTCCTAATGAAAAGCGTCGTGTTGATAGTGTAACTTAGAGCTTTCTTACTTTTTAAAGATCTATCACGTCATTTGTCACTAAGTAAATCTTTCCCCCTA
Source organism: Biomphalaria straminea (assembly GCA_021533235.1). Taxonomy (NCBI): domain Eukaryota; kingdom Metazoa; phylum Mollusca; class Gastropoda; family Planorbidae; genus Biomphalaria; species Biomphalaria straminea. The sequence goes on from JADKLZ010045659.1 coordinate 4,311, forward strand.
TTCCCGAAACAAATAACTAAATCCTAATCATGTTATGACAGTTTTCATGGGCAATTTTTACTCAATGTATTTCTTTTGTTTTGAAAGAGAATCACAGTGAACATCTTTAAAATAAAAGGCATATTTTGTTTTTCTTACAGTTGACGTTGGCCGACCTGATGACATGGAACTTCATCAATGGCACAGAAAACCGCCTGAAGGTGTCGGGATTAGCTGATAACTTCCCTGCTGTCAAAGATTTGTTCAATAAAGTTGTCAACGTTGATAAGATCAAATCTTACTTGGCACAAAGGCCGCCTTCAGAATTTTAGACACAATACTAGCATCTATACAAATCTAACAATTTCTTGTTGAATAATTAGACTTGAATACAATTTTTTGGTGCTAGTGACGTTAATTCGTTGTACTGTTATTGATGTTGTCCATTTAATATCATGTCATTGTTTTGATATTCATTATTTATTTATTTATTCATTAAAGTTTATGTCGTTGATTGTTTTGGTGTGCTCTATATCGTATATCTTCATTTGGTACATGCAATATGTGGCTCAACTCTGTGATGTTTATTTATGTTGTTATTGAATTCAATAAATATAAGAAACATAAATGTAGTAAAATAATTGCTCAGTTTCCTGACTCGGCACTAAGCTTTACGTTGCTGTTGGTTTTTTTTATCTGAGTATTTACTTTAAATATCTGTCATTTTGCTATTTGTTTTACTCTGGCCTGATATAAAAAGATTACAGTGTCGTAGTAACAGTGCTGTGACAGTTTGCGTAATCAAATCCTTCCACTTTTCCCTGCAGCTGTTCTTAGCAGGATATCAAGAGAGAGGCAGGTCCATTATTTTATGCTATCCAACCAGCTTTTCTTAGGACAACCCTTTCTTCGTGCTCCCTCCACTGTATGTTAAAGTTAGACTTTTAATAGAGTTATGTTTAACAATATGACGGTCAATAAACACAATAAACACAATACAACAAACTAGGTCAGCTTTCGGCCAATGGTATGTTAGGGAAACGTCTAAAATACGATCCGTTTCATTTAAAGTGAAAAAGAAAAGGAAGTTAGCTCCGGTAAGACACTCAGCGGTGGGATGCTATTTTAAAAAGAAGGTTCTGGTCGTTTTATTAGAAGTAGAAAAAAGGAGATGAGTTACTAGCCAAAAAGAATAAATAAATACCCTGGAAACAAATCAACGCACGTAACCGGCGTTAAATGCTAGTATGTATGTATTATCTCAAAGTCTAAGAGAATTCAACATGCACAGTATTAATGCGACAGTAAAAAGGTCCCAACTCCGATGGGCGGGACATGTAGTCCGCATGCCAGACAATCGCCTTCCCAAGCGACTTCTGTATGGAGAGTTATGTACAGAAAAGCGCTCCCAAGGCGGCCAATACAAGCGCTACAAAGACACCCTCAAGAGCTCTTTCAAGGAATGCGGTATCGACATTCATGGCTGGGAAGTACTAGCTCTAGATCGCTCCGCATGGCGTGAAGCTGTGAGTCTCGGAGTCACAAGATTTGAAGCAAGAAGAGTGGCCAGTGCGGTAGAGGTCCGAACCAACAGAAAGCAGAGAGAAGAAGCAGGCCCATCTGCAACTGACAAAACCCACCCATGTCACATATGCGGCCGGCTTTTTTAAAGCGAGGATTGGACTTAACAGATATCTTCGAGTCCATAGTAAATTAGAAATGTGCTCATCTTCGAACACGAAGGAGTATATAAGTTAGATATATTTATGTTCCTTGTCAGATTCCCGATTTGATAATGTTCAGTACTACCGAGTATCAGAATTTGTTACGTCAGAGACATAGGAATACAAAGACCAGATAGCAAGAGGATCTCAAGTCGTTCAAAATTTACTATTCGCCAATATTGCTTACATTACAACATTGCTCCTACATACAGATTTAAGTTGAAATTATACATAAAAATTGGAGGCGCTGTGGCTGAGCGGTAAACCGCTTGGCTTCTGAACCTGGGGCCCCAAGACTGGGATTTTTATTTCGGGATCCTTGGGCGCCCCTGAGTCCAACCAGCTCGAATGGGTACCTGACATTACGTAGGGAAAAGTAAAGGCGGTTGGCGGTTGTACGTTGTGCTGGCCACATGACACCCTCGTTAACCGTAGGCCACAGAATCAGATGACCTTTACATCATCTACCCTGTAGACCACAAGGTCTGAAAGGGGAACTTTTTACTACATAAAAAGTATGAAGGAATAATGTTTGTCTAAGTTTAGTCATTTTGTAATAAGAGTAATTAGAGCCATCTTGATCTTGTACAAGCTTTATATTTAAGTTTTAAGTACCTTTAGAGTGTATATTTGAAACATAAACGTTTTAAATTGTTCGTTCTGAATAGCCTTGTCCAGTATATGGATGGATGGTAGGGGAATGGTGTTGGGAATGTCTCACTTCAAGGCAGAGTTGTCAGACTTTGTCAGAATTTAGTCTTAAAATGTATGCATTCTATATTTATAGCTATTAACCTTCATATTCTGCACTGATTCATTGCATTACTGGGTCATAGAACGTATGAGATAACGGGATTAGAGTTTAGTTTCAGTCATAAACTAGACTAAAGTATTTATTTATGGGTCGGTGACTCACGAGTTAGGGTTCCGGTTGTAAGTAGTTTAAACCATATAGATCTAGATTCAGATGTGGACTCTGGCTACTACTCACAAGAAATAGTCTTTCCCTCTGAATTGTATGTATGTAGTGCGCAGAGCTGTTTATATTTCTATTCTAGATCAATGGAATAACAGCATACAGCCCTAATAGGTCTACTTTCATCCTGTATGTAAACTTAGATTTTTTAAAAAATAATATATAGAATCTTTAATTTATAAGTATTCTATGTTTGTGTATTTGAAATAAAGCTAATATTTATTGATTCTTTTTTATTTGTATTTCTTACTTTCTAAAGATGTAGCCTGATAATAAAATTTATTTAGGAATTATCTCTCTTTGATCTTGTCCTAGCATTCATTGTGTTTATGAAAATATGAATTATCTCTCTTTGAACTAGGTAATTTAAGCGTCATCGTTAAGTACATTCATTCATACACACATACGCATAGACACGCACCCACACATACATGTATTATATATATATATATATATATATATATATATACATAGAGAAAGAGAGAGGGAGATGTTACTGGGAGTTTTTAGTCAAAGTACGAAATGATTCTTCATTTCCTACTTTGCATAGGCATTCGATATAATGATTAGTTCTGTTCCAGGCAAAGATATTTATATTTAAAATGAGTGGGAGTAAAACACAAGTAAACAACAGTAACTGTTATGACTAAAATACTTTTGTAGAATTATGTTTTTATACACTATTCGAAGTGCATTTTTTAAATAATCAAATGTTTTAAATCTACAAATCGTATTTTTTAATAGTTATATACATTGGTAAATAAAAAAATCCTTTAGTTTCTTCTAACTAGACTAAAAAGATCAATTACAAATGCATCCAAAGAAAATTAAACTCTTAATTGCTGCTCATATTTTGGATGTTAGTCTCCCCTGAAATATAAAAATCAATAACGGACACGTTGAATTCCAAGGGAGGACAATATAAACAGAAAAAAACGCAGGTCAATGTGAACGTTAAAACTAGGCTTACAAAGTATTTAATGAAAAAATGTTAAGTCCTAGGTTGTAAAATTAATTATTATGTACATTAATATCGTTTTGCAATGGCCAAATATGTGTCAATATTTCAGACACAAAATGAATTGCACTGAAGCCTTTTTTAACCCTATTAATTAACTTCTAGCATTACAACAGAACATATCATCAGCTGTATCAGTAGGCCTATATATTCGAATGATTCCTTCGCAGAAGTCATATTTGTCTTGATTACATAATAGACCTATTACCTTTCATACAACACAATATGAAACATCTTTTTGTATCCAACATTTACCAAGCACAATTAAGTTGTACAAAGCATGCACACTTAATCCTAATTAAATAAACTACACACATTAAAGAACAAGACTAAATTATTGAGATTACTGGCGAATAGAAATATTATTTCGAGAAATGTATGTCATTGATAATAATAATAATAAGGCTTGTCTTCGAGTCCCGAAGATTAACGAGGAATGCAGTATTTGCAGTTTAAAGAGTGGTATTGGTCTGCACGAGCTAATTATCACTTTAAAAATACTTTGCGCAGGCTGAAAGCAATGCAGTAATTTATATACTTAGCCCACAAATATTATAAATAAAATACTTTAAATCATACTTTATCTAACCCAGTTGTATTCATTCCATAGAATGACTATTATAGACATTTATAGAGTATATATATACTGGTGACCCGACAAAATACATAATATTTTTTTAATGCTTCTTCCTGGTATGTTAGATCAGTCCGACATGCCGAGTTACAAACTGATCTACTTTGATTCACGAGGACGCATTGAACTGGCCCGTGTTCTGTTTGCACTCGCTGGCCAAGCTTTTGAAGATGTCAGAATTCAAAGACAGGACTGGCCGGCTCTGAAAGCATGTAAGTCTTTTTATTTCTAGAATGTTTGCCATAGAACATTTTGTTTGATGTTTGTGTACATAAATAGATTTGTTACATGTTTTAAAATGTCTACTTTTTTAATCCCTATAATAATAATAATAATAATAATCTTTATTGTCCGTGAGGAGATTTGTCTTACAATTTGTGCATTACACCAAACAATGCACCAAACCTAAAAAAAACATTCATACCTGACTCATTCAAAATTTACATGTGAAAAAAAGGTTTATGTTTATATCAAATTATTTGTATTCAATGATTTCACTACCAGGGGAACAAAAGAGAGCTTGTGTCTGTTAGTCTTTGCTATCGGTGTCTTGTATCTCTTTTGTGATGATAAAATCACAAAATCCTGACCCAAAGGGTGATTTTTATTTCTAGAATCTTTTTTGGTTTTTGCCAATAACTTTACCAGCAGCATTTAGAATTCTTTGGAGTTTCTTTTTATTTCTAATGCTCAGATTGCCATACCAGGCTGTCATATTAAAACTTAAAATATTGCAGATGTGGGCGTGATAAAACATAGTCAAGGTTTATTTAAAATTAAAGAATATTCATATTAAGATTACATATATCAGAATTATGTCGTTCAAACGGTATATATGCGACTAGTGATAAGTTACAAAACAGTTTAATCATTTCTTCAGAAATGCTACAATCGAAAACATATATCAGTAAGCAAAAGAAAAAAAGAATACTCATTTAAAAAAGAAAGCTTATTTAAGGGGAAAACGGCTAATTACTGACATTAATTTAAAGTTAAGCTCCCTTTTTGCTTTATGAAACAAAATTAATCATTTCGGTTGGTGGAGTTGAACCCCCCCCCCCACCACCTTCGGCTACGCACATGCCAACTCCATGCCAATGTTATTAGTTCAACGTTTATACCAGTGTTATTAGATCTTCATTTCATTCTAATGTATTTTCTTCCCAAAAAGCGGCCAAATTGTCGTGTTTTATAAGCCGCAAATAGCGCATTGAGTTACACTTTTTCACCATCTACACTCTCTGTCTTTTGACAAATTACTGCTTACTCTGGTCTTGCATATCTTTATATTTTTTAAATACATTGAAGTTGTGTCTTTAATACTTGTTGAGCATCAACTACAGTTACAAGCTTGTGTTATTTATTACCTTATAATGTAATTATTACTATGAAAATTAATGCATTTTTTTAAATTAAAAAAACCTTCCAAACATGTACATTTGTTTTCCTTGCAGCTACACCCTTCGGACAGTTACCTTTACTAGAGATAGACGGAAAGACCTTTGCTGAAAGTGTCGCCATAGTAACATTCTTAGCCAAGGAATTCGGTAAGTGAAAAATGTAAACAAAGATTTTCTGTATGAAATGTATTACATAACCTTTATGAAATGTATTACATAACCTTTTCTTGATGAATAATAACTTTGACTACCTATATATTCAATTATCTACAATGAAACAGATAAAGATGGCCGCCGGAAACAATTGAGTTTTTCTTCTCTTTGACTCTGATGGTGATTGTTTAAACAATTTAGATTCTATCTAGATCTGGAGACAATATCTCATAAAGTATAGCCTAATATATACTTAAAAAGGCTAGTTGCTGTTTCTAGCTCGGGCTAGACCTTTATTTATTATTAATAGCTTAACTATAAACTAGCATTCACTACTTCTGGGACTAGATCTATATCTAGCTAGATCTATAAGTATAGGAGATGTAGAACCAAGTCATCAATTCGGCCATAGGGCAGACTGGGCTCTATAGCTTTGGTCGGCAGCCAATCTAGGAGACGGAAACTCCGAAATAACACCTACGGCTATCTGCTGTTCACAGCCGTCTCAGATTTCTGTGCCACTGTGGGCTGCATTTAGCTTAAAGAGTGGTATTGGTCTGCGCGAGCCGATTATCACTATAAAAATACTCAGCGCAGGCTGGAGGCAATACAGTAATTAGCCCGGAAATATTCATTCCTTTTGTAGACAAAGGAGAGGCACTTCATCTGGTTAATGACTTGGTATCAACTTTATAAGCTCTACGCTCCAGCTCACAGCTTGATATCATTCTCTTTCAATGCCAAGCACACATTGGAAATATAAATATTTTATCATAGGAAATAACATCCTACCTTGCTTGGGCAACGGGCCGCATAGCTTACAGACAATCCTGATTCCGTCTCAATTGCGATGAGTAGGTTGCGTCTACTGAATGGACCATTCCCGCATCCCTAAAAGGCTCCTTTGCTGCCAGCTGGAAGATGGAAAGCTCAAGTTGGTAAAAGAAAACGCTACAGGAACTTCCTTCAACGCCTCCCTGTACGAGCTTCATCACAGACCTATCCACCCAGGAGATAAAAGTGGCGGATAGAGCAATATGGCGCCTTGTTGTGAAAATTTGCGTGAATATCAATGAAAACAAGAAAACAAAAGAGCGGCTGGAGAAAAACGTCAGAGAAGAAAACCAAAACAACTGAAACAATCTCCAGCTACAATGGCCTCCTCGGTGTGCAGCTGGTCATTTCGGGCCCAGATAGGTCTCACAAGCCACACGAAAATGTAAAAATAAAAAATATAGTGAAAAATCCTCTGCTGATGGATGAAAAACGCAGTTATCATCTTATATAACGATTGACATACTAAATTCGTTGCTAAGCGTGATACAACTATGACCAAAAAATGTACTTTTAACTCATTATTTATGATCCCACACTTCCTAGCCTAAATTACTTGGCATTACTTCTTACTTTGCAGTACACTGCATGGAAATATATAGCTCAAAAACATTAAATGGAAAACATTTGTGTATCCGTACTGATAAATAAAGTTTTTCAGTGAACAACGTAATATCATAGTTTATGTGCAGTTTTCCGCACTTCGGATCAGATTTCGAAACTCTCTCCATTGTAGCACTGTAATTTTTATTGTTTAATAGGTAAAAGTGCATCATTCAGTATATTTCCAAATCGACACTACATTTTTATTATCACTTTTTCTTCTTTTTCTCTGTTACTGAATTTCTTTCTTTAAACGTTATCTTAAAAATCAAAGTGTAAAGATCAGCTCACAGTGATCAACTTTTACTGTCGAAATTCATATTCAAATCTTATTTCTTTTATCTCGAATAGATCTCAATTATAAACGTTGATATCCGGTACTCAGTGATGAATCGCCTAACTATAAACTACTAATAAATTAATAATAAACGTTAAAATACAAGAAAAATCATAATTTTTCCCCACATTCAAAAAGGTGCCGGTACGCCACACCGGTGCGTATCGTTACACAAAAAAAAAAGCACTGGTTAAATATATTTTCAAATAGATTCGATTATTTTCCTCTGTAGGCTACTACGGAAAGAACAATTTAGAGAGTCTTGCTATAGACCAAGTGATCTTTCTGGTACAGGACGCAGTCAATGCTGCAGTCAGAGCTCTAATCGAGTCTTCAGAAGACCAAAGAGTAAGTATCTAAAGGACTTGTACTCAGCATGGAAATTTTTATTGAGTTTAGATATTATTATGTTAATAAATATGCCTAGGGAAACTTGCAGACTTTTAGTTTGTTATGGACACCCATCTGTAAGTTACATATTTTGCCACTATTACTAAAGTTATAACTGCTATCTACGATACACAATTTATTGATTATAAGTCTGCGGCTTCTTCATAACAATATTTCAGTCGGGTCTCGAAGGTTTGACAATTCTAGCAACACCTTTCCAGCAGAAGAATTATCTCATATAGGCTCTTTTCTGAATGGACTACATTAACAAGTGAAATATCTATGCAGCAACATCATTTTTACAGTTAGAATGGTCACTACATCTGCTGGCGAATATTTTTGTACATATAACATAAAAACAGCTTTTAATATCTACTACAACCTAATTACGCTGCGGAAAGGCTTTTTTTTTAATTCAATGCTTGGTTAACAAAGACCATCTTGTCATTCTATTATGTTCAGTAATTTTTTTCCTCACTCATTCAATGTTTGTATGTGTTTATTTTGTATTCTCAGGCGTTGCTAGGTAAGCAGTTTCTAGAAGAAGAGCTTCCTAAATATGTAACTCTGTTTGAAAAGTTATTATTAGAAAGCGGTACTGGATACTTTGTGGGTGATTCTGTGAGTCTCTTTTTTACAAAGTTTTTATCAACTCACACTGTCTGTCTGTCAGGTAAAAAGTCTGCACATGTTATTTCTCCCACACCCAATCTCGGATCAAGCTGAAATTTTGCACAATTATTTATTTTACCTGACAAAACAAGAATCAATAAAAAAAAAAAAAAGAAAACCGATTAGTTTATTAATGATTGATAATTAATTATGTTACTTAGTATCTCGAACAAGGGAAAGAAATTGTGCTTGACTAATGGGTGTTAGAAGTCCCCTTTATACTTAGTAGAGAGACCAGTTTGAAACTAACAATAGATAACATAACAATCCTATATTTTATAAGCACTTTCCCAACACAATGGTTAATAGAACAGCTAGAAGAGGCTGTAGACCTTGAGTTCAAATTCAGGTCGTTCACTCTCTTTATTTAAACATTTAAAAAGCAATCATCCAGCAGATATCACTTCCCCCCCCCCTTTTCCCAACTGGTCCAGACAAGTGATAGGATCATAGCTTATTGAGAAAGCTTAAAGCATGAAATCGCTTATAAAACAATTAGTAACGTATTTATTGATAGTCCAGATCTAATACAAAGTGTATCACATGACGGATCCAAACTACTTGATACAATTACACCTAATATAAGAATATAAGCTTTGTTGTTCTTTTTATTATTTAAAGTATTTTAAAAATATTTTTGTTGTTTTACATTTGTTCAACAGCTGACGTTAGCTGACCTTTACGTCTGGGATCTCATTGGGACATTGGAGAGCAGAATAAACATTCAAGGAATCGTGTCTGGCCATCCTTCACTCGTGACACTCTTTGAGAACATTGACAACATTGAGAGAATCAAAACTTACGTAGCATCAAGACCACCTGTACAGCCTTAGACCTCGCGATACTTTATTGTTAACTTTTGTTTTAGTTAATAAATGAAAATAGTAATAAACTTTCTGTCCTCGTATTCAGCATTAAAAAGAGAACACTGCTATATAGAGTTGGTTTATTCAGTAGAAAGTTAAATATGTAGACAATTATAATATAAATATAATGAAATAACATTTTTAAAAATCTCTGTAAATATGGCATACGATTACATCTATTAATATTGAATAGAATAGAGACCTCAATAAAAAAATACTGCCCAGGACATTTACTTACTAAAATCCGGTACTTTTTCTACATCATATATATTTATATACCTAAGTCTGTGCTATTTTGTCTTCGCTTTTTTTTTTTTTGTTGGGAAATTTCGCACTACTTCAGTGCTAGTATCTAAATAATTACAACAAAATTCAGGCATGATGCTTCACACTCTTGTTTAAAGTATTTCGAATCTAAAATATGTATTACAGTGATTTTCGCGTTTGCCGATAAAACCCATTCAGTTGGTCTTTAAACACTAGATTCTATATTCAGTGCTGGATTAACTCATTGTTACCTATCATAGTGAGTTGAATAGATCCATGAATCCACGGATGTCATATAATTTTTGAGACAATGGACTATTTCTCTCCAAATACAATCCCTATATAAAACTTTGAAACCAAGCGTGATTAACGCTTCTAAATATTTGAAATAGTAGCCTCCCTTATAGTTCTAATCTAGTATCGAACGTAAATATTTGCAGGTGGAGGGTTTATTTTTATTCAATTTGTCTGTCGGTAGTTCTGTCTATGAACAATAAAGAAATGAAATAATATTTTTGTGAAGAAACAAGTTCCTTTAGGTATAAGTGCCTTCATTGCGAAGCATTCAAACATAACATATTTACAAGGCTACCATTATCTACAGATAACCAACTCCACTAGATGACTTCCTTTCTTCTTGTTTACAACACACTCCTCACTCCCGCAAGTCCCCTAACTCCCAGGTACACTTGACACTTTACACTTGACCATGTGTCACGGTTGATCACACATAGTCGCCGTGTCACCACAATTTTGAATTCCTCGAAATCAGTACTTTCATGCTTTAGTGTCTCCAAATTTCCATCAGACCCAAAAAGTATCAAATAAAAGATTAAAAAAACACGTTTGAGTGAATTAAAATTCTTCTTTAAGACTTTTTGCAATCTATAGGGCATATGATGAGAAGGTCTTCTGTTTCTGTGGCTTATGATTATCTCTTTTTTTTTCTATCTTTTTTTACGATAAAAAATACATAAGTTTAACCCGCAGGAGGGGGGGATTTTGTTGATGATTGTTTCCTTTGATTTTTTTTATTTTAAACATTAGCTTTAGAACAGCCAAGGGTGGTTTTGAGCATTAAATTCCCTTGCAGGGGGGTTTTGCGGTTAAAACCTACCTCTTCTTTTTATAAAACAGCCAGTGGGGATTTTGAGTTGAGTTTAAAACCCCCTCCGACATTTTATTACGATAAAAAACCCTTTTAAATATGATACACCAGTCACCAGATTCTTTGAGCGTAGCCCTCCATAGCGCTTTAAGTTTATCCCCCACCTTTCAATCGTGATTTGAAAATAAAACCATCGCTTCAATATTTAAAAAGCAAACTACATACATAAATTTCTATGAGTTTAGCCAAGGTTTTTTTTTTTAGTTTAAACCCCCTCCTCCAGAGGGCTGTTAAGCTTTAAAACCCTCAAGATGGTTTTGAGTTTAAAATCCTCCCTATAGATAGTTTAGTTTTTATGTTGAAATTAACAAACTCTTCAATATAATTCTTAAGCAAATTACAGTCACCAAATTCTAAGAGTGTAGCTAATGGAATTTAGAGTTTGTGTTTAAAAAAAAATTCCAGATTTTTCCCCTTTAACCCCCCCCCACACACACACACACACATACACACAGATGGTTTTACGATAAAACTTCCCTTTTCGATATAAATCTAAAGCAAACTAACGTCACCAAAATCCAAGAGAGGTTACACTTTTCTATCAGTCACTGGGCTTCTTTAATAAAGTGCAGAGAATAGCATAGATAAGTGTAGTTGTAAGCAGGGGCGTAGCTAGGAATTTTTCATCTTTTGAGGGCTGCTCAGAACCGAGTTCGGTAGAGAGGTGTCGTTGCGGCCCTATGCTCCCCTGGGAGTACACAGGATTAAGTAAGTAAGTGATGGCCCGGGGGGGGGGGCTTGACCGACCCCTTTTGTGGGCCCCTGCATTAGGAGTAGTATTTAACTTTTAATTTAAAAAAAAAACTCATTTGGGGCCCCCCTCACGTGAGGGCCCGGGGCGATTTTTCTAATTCTCCCCCCCCCCCCACCCTAGCTACGCCACTGGTTGTAAGGGTTAAGTATAAGGAAACTCAACATATTACTTAACGTTTAAAGCAATCCGATCACGTTATCACATAACACTGGAGTTCGTGCTTGGACGTGTTCATGGTACTCAGGGGATAATAGAGGTTAACTCCCTTATATTTAAAAATAGACTGTCACTAAGGCGTACTTTTACGGTTCAGTGACTCGTAAACTAAGCGTAGCTGTGGAAAGTATTATAACCATACAGGCTTTGACCTCTAGCACTGTACATTTGTGTCTCCTGTAGTATTCGGAAGTATTCCACACACGAAGGTATGTGTAACAGTTTATACTTTAGTTTTCGTCTGATGAAATAATAATATATAGTTATGGCCTGTAGGTACTCCAGTGAAATAGTTTGTTCATTTTTGTTGCCCGAAGATTACAGTACATCAAGGTAAATTAAATATGCATATTTAAATAATATTCCGTATTGCTGGATGTGCATTGTGATGTTTAGACTATTCTCTCATATACAAAAGTGTTTTTGGTGTTATACTTCAAGTTATCCAGATTTTCAATTCATTAGAAACTGTGTTTGTCTGGTACAACTCTTGTACACATTCTTTCTCCCACCTCCCATTCTCGAATCTAGTTGAAATATGCACAATTATACACTGTCGATGACAACACACGAGCCAATTACATAAAAAAAAACAAAAAAAAAACAGTTAATTAGTTAATTAGCGGTTATTAATTATTTTTTTTATGTAGAAAAAGGAGATAGTTTTTGCAGTATGAGATAATTCTTGCAGAATTGATATAATTCTTGCAGTATTGATAAAATTCTTGCAGTATTGAGTCACTTCATCTACGATCATTTCATCCCCAATTAAATATTTTTCTTAGTCACTGTGTAATTGTAATGTTAAGGCTTTGCCTTTAAGCCGTCATTTCATCTTATATATAAATATTTTAATTTAGAATTTTTTATATATATTTTTTTAGTATGTTATTATCGTGTTTAGTGTTAGTTTTCCCCCTACTCTCTAAATACTTATTGAGAAATGAAATAATGTATGCAAATCAGTAGATATATTGTAATACAGGTTTGTATTTTGTTATATTGTTTGTATTTGAGTAAGGAATGTCTTTATTATCTTGCGCATATTGCATGATACAAGGCTAAGGTGTGGTGGAAGTAGTGGTAATATTTGGAGAGTTGAGAACGATTAGAAAACTTATGATCTTATGATAACTTATCTTCTGAAGGCCATCTTTCTCTTTATCTTGATTTAAATATTGTTCTTTCTTGACTATAAGTGTGTCAATTCAAAATCTAATAGAACGTTTTATTTATTCTAATAAAAGCTGACAAGAAATATGCCACACTAGCCTAGAAATAACAAGATTACAAAGAGAGTTTGTGTTATACACAAACTCAGAGACGGCCCCCGTCGGAGTCGGATCCCTGTCAGATCCGCCTATTCGCAAGATGTTTCTGATGTTCCTTCTAAGTTGAAAATAATTAACTTCTCGCTGGACGACGGAGGATGGCGAGCAGGCTATAAACCTGCCTTATCTTGATGTTTGCGCACTAGACTTTAGTTTGGATTTATCGTTGGTCCCTGGCTCAATTCCTGTATGCTCCCATCCTTAAACTATCGCAATATTTCTGAAAGAACAGTAAAGGTTAAATCATATTTTCAAAAGCCTTTAGTGTTTTTTTTTCTAACCTTGACGGACAGACCAACCAACAAACAAAACGCACAAAAATATGCTTCTTTCATTCTAATGGGGGCACTAAACAATTATTTTTTTTTTAATCTGATTTTTTTTTAAATTTAAGAAATTAGTTTAGAATTATGTCATTGCCGGGCTTTACGCTAGTACACGAAAGTCGCTGCTAAAGGTTCATTTTAAAAAATGTGCGTGACATCTACATGTTATGAGCATTTCTTATAGTAACATTTCCTCCCTTACATTTACGTAATTGTTTTAGAATTGGTGTTTTGTTATTAAAAAATCGCTTGCATAATTAATTTTATAAATTAAACGGTTTGCTTTTAGAAAACTAAAAGTAGCCGTTGCACCTAAACTTTTCAAGCCGCATTTAATGGTGAAAAAATTTTTTTCGTATCTCTTCTAGTTTTGGCGCCCTGAGTGTGACAGACGGACAGACGGACAGACGGACATTTTGCACAAACCTAATAACGGCTTTTCCCCTTACGAGGGCCGCTAACAAATGATGTGTCATTATTTTTATTTTTTTTTGTAAATGAAAATAAATTTATGTAATATTGCTAATTTCATGGATAAGTGCATGAAATGACCAGCGGATGAAAAGACCGGGGATGAAATGACCGGGGGATGAAATGACTGGGGATGAAGTGACCAGGGGATGAAATGACCGGGTATGAATGGACCGGAGATGAATGGACCGGGAACTTATTTACAATATCTACAATATGACATACCAGATGAAATGACCAGGGGATGAAATGACCAGAGGATGAAATGACCAGGGGATGAAATGACCAGGGGATGAAATGACCAGGGGATGAAATGACCAGGGGATGAAGTGACCGGGGATGAAGTGACTGGGGATGAAGTGACCGGGGATGAAGTGACCGGGGATGAAGTGACTGGGGATGAAGTGAGCGGGGATGAATGGACCGGGAACTTATTTACAATATCTTACTAATCTGTGAAGTCATTGTCCTTAAACCAATTATCAGTTAGCCAATTGATTGTGAACCACTTGTAAGGTATAAAGTATGTCGTGGGAACCATTTTGTTTTCAGCCCATTGCGACTGCATTTTATTTTGTTTTTTATTATTATTAAATGAGAAATCTACGCCATTGTACTTCAGATCACTATGCCGAGGTACAAGCTGACCTACTTTGATGCCAGAGGACGTGCCGAGTTGGCCCGAGTTCTGTTCGCACTCGCTGGTCAAGCTTTTGAAGATGTCAGAATTCAAAGACAGGACTGGCCGGCTCTGAAAGCTTGTGAGTCGGGGTATTATTTTTCAATTTAGTTATTATTTAAATTTCAAGATATTTTTTATTGAATATTTCATATGTAATATTTACTTCTTGAACTAAAACTTGATGTCCTTAAATCTTGATTTTGATCTTTGATCAGCAATTTAATCATTAGATGTTTCAGAAAATATTAAATAATTCATTCACAGAGCATGTATTCAATGAAGAAGACTTCAGCTCCTCACTTTTATTTCTATAAATAGCCTACATTTAAAATTCTATCACCCAGATATTCCATTCTTTCTCCCTCTACCCCATTCCAACTGGTTTAGATAAGTGATAGGATCATATCGTATAGAGAACGCTAAAAGCATGAAATGGCGCTAAACAAAACCAATTGTTAAAAATATTTCTAATCATACAGATGTATTATTTTAGTCTAAATCTATTACCAATTTAATTAGATGACCTTTTTGTTTTGTTTTTTTTCACACTTAAACTTAAACTTTTGTTTCCCTAATTGTACTCTACACATGTTTGTCTTTGTTTATTTTTTTGATAAGTCGACTGAACTTGGTCCGGGATTTATGAAACTTCAGCTGAGTTTACATTTCAAGCTTCATAATTAGACTTCCGATTGTGTAGATACCAAATATTCATTACTTGTTGTATTTAGTTTAAGTTTGAAAAAAATTGTATCAATTATTTCAACGACGATTTGCTTTCATTGCAGCGACCCCTTTTGGACAATTACCTTTATTAGAGGTTGACGGGAAAGTATTTGCTGAAAGTGTCGCTATTGTGAACTACTTAGCCAAGGAATTCGGTAAATAAATAACTTAATGAACTGATTTTGATCTTCTAATCGTAATTTGATTCAATGCATTTTTTATCTATTTTTTTTTTGTAAAGAAAGTTGGACCAATCAACTTTTGTATTTGTAATGATTTAATGAGACGCTTTTTCAATTATTCTCTCGTCTGATCATGTTACTTGACTTTGCACCTGATGTGTTTTTTTTCTTTTGGTCTCATAACATGCGCGAATGCGACCATAGTACTTATGTGTTGTAAAGCAATGTTCGAGTCTTATCACATCCATATTAATTGATCTTTTGTTATCTTGTGCAGCGCGGTGCGGATGCGTTTATAAACGTACTGACGTCACGGGAACTAACGAAAGAGTTACTAGCAGACCATCAACGTCGTCTGCTATTCTTGACAATGTGCTCTTTATTAAGTGTTTTAGTATTTTATTCAATATTTGAAATCTATTGCATTTTATACTAAGGGGAAAAAATGATTTTTAGCTGGCCGATGACTTGACTTGATGCCCTTACAACAAATAACAGCACACTTTGAACACGTGTTTAATACTCCACACTCCCCTTCGTCCAGTGTTCTGAAAGAGTCGATCCGAAGGAGAACGTTGACCAAAAGAAAGGATTTCTGCCCAAAGTAAGGAGTGAGATTGGATGTCACACACACAGACCCTCTCAACGAAGATCCACATAACTAGTCATTTATTCACATTCGTGTTTCTTCACCATCTACTCAGTACTGCGGAGTCCCACTGGTGGTTAGGGTAGTCCCTAGTTCACC
>JADKLZ010045667.1:0-15249 GCA_021533235.1 Biomphalaria straminea
CGCAATTTTATAGGACCCGCTCTAATTTAAAGTGTAAAAATTATTAAATTAAGCCATTTTATTACTTACAACAGATTCCCCGCGCCATCCTGTCGATTTAACATCCCTATAATTATTTGTCTGTTAAGCTATTGCTTTAAAAGAAATCAAACACATTTTTAACAAAATATAGTCATTTATAACGACCGCAGTGGGGCCCGCATTTCATAGGACCCGCAATTGTATAGGACCCGCTCTAATTTAAAGTGTAAAAAATTATTAAATTAAGCCATTTTATTACTTACAACAGATTCCCTGCGCCATCCTGTCGATTTAACATCCCTATAATTATTTGTCTGTTAAGCTATTGCTTTAAAAGAAATCAAACACATTTTTAACAAAATATAGTCATTTATTACGCTGTTAACCATCAAGTTGTAAGGGAAATAAGTCTTTGGCATATATGAAAAGATAAAATATAATTTTTAAAAAGTCGAAGAACAAAACTCCACTTGTCTCTCTAACCTTGCTAATGCTTTTTTTTTTCCACCACAATTGTTCACAAATACTCGTATTAAAGGTCTTTTGAATGTCAATGGATTTTTTTCTAAAGAATGATAGAGTATTTGCGCTTTAGAAAATTTTCTCTTTGACTATTAAATACATAAATAATTCGAGTTTTAAATATGGTTCTAATTTTTCGCATTATAAAATAAGTAAAGCGAATGCGTTACAAAAATTATTAATGGAGCTAAAAATAGCATGGGATCTTCCCTATTTACTCGTTGTTGTTGTTGTCTGACCTCTTACTTTGAGGAATATAATATAGGTCCT
The DNA here is from genome assembly GCA_021533235.1 of Biomphalaria straminea. Taxonomy (NCBI): domain Eukaryota; kingdom Metazoa; phylum Mollusca; class Gastropoda; family Planorbidae; genus Biomphalaria; species Biomphalaria straminea. The sequence goes on from JADKLZ010045667.1 coordinate 814, forward strand.
ATATTATATCCTGCGATCAGTTCAAAAACAATTAAAATAATGATTCCATATGCATCTTCATGGTTTTGGGAGTTTCAGCACTAAATGAAATGAAATCTAAGAAAAGAGAGAGACTTCTTACGATAGACGATGAAATGTGAGTTTGTTTATCAACTTTCGAGCCTCGATTAGATCGCTCTCATTATGATGTGCTGTGAATTTTTTATATTTTTTTTACTGTGCCGGTAGATACAAAAAGTTTGAGAAACACTGTTATAAGATTTGCTTATATTTTTACGTAAATCTAATATAGATTATATCTAGATTCTAGATCTAATGCTAATGGTAAATCTAGACCAGATCTTCAGAGTTCTAACTCAGAACTATATGCCTGGTGTTAATGCTCGTTATTGCATGCTATCTGAACGCGGAAATCAATCGTGTCTGATTAATCGGCCTTGAAAAGTAATTGCTTAATTTACTAGTTTAGTTAGTACTGGTGATTGACCTTTTACTTCTGGGGGAGGGGGGCCGTTAAAAATAGCGACGACCTCCAGGGATCCCACTCTTGATAGAGGCCACGTGCTTACCGAATATATTTAGACCAAGATTTATGCCGACTACAAAAGATCCAAAGTCTCTTTTAGTTTGAGTCCTCGCACCTATTACCTTTGCTTCAACTATCATTTCTGAATAATAATTGTAATCGCCCATTGTATTTAGCTAGTGCCGTCTTGTTTGGTGGCGTGTTCTTAGTGTGATGAGTTGTACTGAGTAAATACTCCAGGTTTCGCCAATTACTTCCAGAACTGACACTTGTCAAAGAGAAATATAATTTTCCTGTACATTTAATGGTCGATATAGATGTTTATCGAGTACGGTGTCACCGCGTTTTAGTTTGATATTAGCTTTTTTTTTTCTTAACTAATACGAAGTGCATTTGCGTAGCTAGGAATTCGCCATCATTTGGGAGCCCGAGAGGGGGGGGGCTATTGACCTCTTTGTGGGACCCTGCATTTTGCGTAATATTAAAAAAAAACACACTCTCATTTGCCCCTCCCTCAAGTGGGATTTTCAAATTCTCCGCTTCCATCTACTACACTAGCTACGCCTCTAACGAAGTGAGGAGCTATAATGTTTACTTGACATCAGTTAGGGGAAACGTAAAGGCGGTTGGTCGTTGTGCTGGCCACATGACACCCTCTTTGACAGTGGGCCACAAAAAACAGAAGACCTTTACATCATCTGCCCTATAGATGGCAAGGTCTGAAAGGGGAAACTTTACGAAGTGGGTAATGTAAAGTGTGGACAATATAATTTTCTTATAATTTAACAAATTGTTCCATGATTAAAAACCACTTTTTCTTCACGTTCCGACTCTTACCATTCCGAGCTTATTGTCAACTCTTCTATTTAATGACTTTTAAGATCATAAGTGTAAGTTTAATATGTATTCAGAACAATATCCTAATCATTTCTGAAAATAAAATTCTGGCCTAGATCCAGAACTAGACTGAAGGCCAATGTCAGCCTAAGAAGTTAGAACAGATCAATATGATCATAAAGTAATATTTGATCGTTTACTAGCAATTTCAATATTATCCATTTAAGGCTTTTATTCTTACGTGCATTAATTTGGCATGTGTTGTTTCCGATTCATCTTTCCAAAATTAATGTTTTTATTATATAAATATATGTTTTTTTTTTTGTTGTTTTTTTTTTTGGTTGTAAGTATTTGTTTACTCAATAAACTGTAATTCATATGTGAAGAAAATAGCTTTTTGAGAGAAGTGTATCTTACTAAATAACAATACTGTTGGTATGAATTTTGCATTCCTGTACATATATATGGGATTGATTTCGGAAAATAAACTAGTGATCTCATTTTGTTTGGCTGTGGGTTAGCATAATTGGCTTACTTCGTTGGTGTGTCTTTTTTTTTAATTTTGAATTTGATTACAGGTGAATATGTATGTGAATAAGGGTCGCGGTGGCTGAGGCTTTGGTTTCCGGACCTGGGGTTCTGTGTTCGAACTTTGGTGAGGACTAGGAGTTCGTGATGCTTGAGACGCCCCTGAGCCCAGCTCTAAAGTGGTTGGTTGTTAACCGTTGGCCGAAGAAAAAAAGATGACCTTCTCGTCGTCTGCTCTCTTGATCTCAAGGTCTGAAAGGTGAAACTTTGGGGGCGTGCTGGATGAGTGGTTAGTCGCTTGGCTTCTCAACCCGGGTTCCTGGATTCTAATATCGGCCAAGACTGCTATTTTGAATTTCGGGATTTGAAGGTGGTTTGTCATTGTGCTGGCCACATGATACCCTGGTCGATAAGCATTGGCAGAAGAGACAGATGACCTTATCATTTTCCTTTTAGATCGCAAGGTATGAAAGAGGATTTTTTTTTTCTTTTCTGTATGTGAAAATATCTGAAAATATATGTGAAAGTATCTGAATATCTGTGTATTTACAATTAGTTGCTGTTCATCAAAAGTGAATGATGGCTATTCGTGTATGACAATGTTGCATGCACGTGAGATAATATATAAATATTGGGGTTCCGTTTTTTTTAAATCTTTTGTTGAATACATTTCCTAGTCGATGGGTTTTTATTTTTCTCTTTCAGGTTGCAATTCTTTGTTTTATTTCTTTATTATTTGTATCATATTCTAAAATGCAATAAAATAAAATGAAAATCATTAAAATTCAATTGAAGTTTGTGTAAGGGTGATACCATCAAAACAGATCAATGTATGTACAATGGAATAAATTATCGTCATTCAAGTATATCGAGTTTGTCTAATTTATCAGTGAATATCAATCTGATTCTATTTATCTATCTATCTATCTATCTATCTATCTATCTATCTATCTATCTATCTATCTATCTATCTATCTAAAGAATTGTCTTCGATTTACAATATTAAAGAAGAGTGTAGTATTTCACATGACTACGTAAACCCATTTCCGACCAACTTATTTGCCAAATTTAATGCAGGCGAAGGCCTTGTGCCCCGGGGATTTCTACTGCACATTTCTTCGGCCAATATTTTCTTCGGGTCACAAATGCCTCTCCCTCAACCTTTGTGAGAGCTCTACAACTTCCTCATTATGGTGGCCATCTTCTGCCAAATGCTTTTGTTTTGTTTTTTTATTGATAATGTATAACCGCACAACTTAAATTAGAACTCATGACTAAGCCTCCCCAAGCTGACATTCTAATTACTATGAACGTGAGGTGCGAATGAAAATAAAAGATTTTTTAGTTAATAATGGTTTGTTTCAAACTTATATTAAAGCGGCGAGCTATAAAAGGGACTAATTCAGCTTATATCGCCAAATCTGTCAAAAACAATTTCTTTCTTTTAATTAATTACCAATAGTTATTTCACTATTTTTTTCATTGATTCTTGTGTTGTCAGGTGAAAGAAATAATTATGCAAAATTTCAGCTTGATCCGAGATAAGTTGCCGGATGATTACGTGTACACAATCTTTACTAAACAGACAGAGTTGATATAAGCTTTACAAACACAAGGATGATGTAGCTATTTCATCCATAACATCCTCTTCCCGACAATTCAAACCTAGGTTTATCTCCAGCAATTTATGTTAACCCTACATACGATTTTGGTGCAATTTTCTGGGTTTAAAATTAAAAAAAAAAACACCAACTAGTTTCCGAGTCTAATGACCTGTCACGAAAACTGCTTTTAAGAAGAGGAAAGCGCCGGGTTTAAAACCAACCATTGACCAGGCAAGTACGTGCTATTTAGGGCGATGGTGGACACGACAGGGAAGAGAAAATAAGATACAATCTGGGTTGAGGGGAGGGAGTATTTCTAGATATCAAACAACCGATGACGTAGCAACAAGGGCAACTCTAAACACGCCCATATGTTCTTAACATACTTCTTGACCAAGAAGGGGTAGGGTTGGGAGGTGTTGCTATTTTTAGAAATTAAATACTAGCCTTGTTAAGTAAGAAATGATTTTGTGACAGGAAAGGAGGTCAACATGTGAGAGTGAAATTTAGGTTCACTCTTTGGATTTGTCAAGAACGCTGACCTATATACGTGACAACTGGAAAAAAAAGTTTTTTTTTAACTGCGCATTCGCTTCTTTTTGTAACGAAAAGTTTAAAATGTTTGCTAACATAAAACCTTGATCTTAGTAGCGTCAATTAGCACATTGCAAATTTGATTAAATTATGTTAATTAAGGTATCAGTCATATTATATCATGACTTTTCCAGAAGCTATGAATATCAGCGTTTTTCGGGAAGTCTGAATACCTATTTTTTTCTATGTTCTTTCTCAACAAAAATGTTGCTTTTCCTAAGATCCTTTGTTTGTTGGCTATGTTAATAAAACTTTTTTTCCCCAAGACTTTTTGTAAGTTACCTAGGTCCTAGGCCAGCAAAATGAAGAATTTGACAAAAACTGTTCGATGTTATCTCTGTTAACAAAATGTGGTATTAGGCAACTATTTGCCAAGAAACCATTCTTTGTTCATGTAGAAGTCTTTGTTATTTCCGTGGGAGACGAAGACTTACTTGTGTAATTACTGTGTACCAATCTGTGACCAGGGGCGTAGCTTGAGTAGATTCACAATTTAGTTTGATGTGGTCAGTGCTTAGCCATATCATTACACTGTAAGGTCAGAACGACCGGGTCATCTAGAACAACCAGTAAACTATGAAAAAAAAACACATTCTTTTTATTGGCAGATTGTTTTTAAAAAAAATCTATTTGATTTATGAGACTGCCACCGAGTCTAAAGCTTCACTGCCAGTGGTCTGAAACATTGTAGGAAACGAGTCTGTGGGTTAATGAATTATTGTCTTATAAGATAACACGTTCTTGTAGGATGATTGAAATCTTTCTTGTAAATACAAATAGACCAGTGGAGTCCCTCAGTAAACAAAAAAATCCCCGACCTCCCCCCCAAAAAAAATATATATATAATAAAAATAGATTTAAAACATAAGGGAACAAAACGTACGATGATAAAACAAAAAAGGAAATTAATAAAAGTATTTGGATAAATTGAACTGGGCGTTTCCTTCAAGAGGTTTTGCTCCCTTCTGCCATGTGAAACAAAATTAATTAATTAATTAGTAGCAATTGGTTAGCGAAGAGGTTAAATTTTTAGTTGATTGGTGTATTGTCATGGACTACGAATAAATATGCAAAGTTTCAACTAGATCCGAAAATGGAAGAAAAAAATATGCCCAAACTTCTTACCAGACTAATAGACAAACAAAACAGAGGGAGTTGATATAAGCTTTGTAAAAATACATAAAAAAAAACTAATGGTGAAATCAAACAAATTATTTATGCTTCACTGATTCTGAAAACCTCGTGTGATTACATCGCGAGTGCTTTCTCCCAATAAACTTTTTGAATTGTTTTGTTCAAGTCCTCTGCACTACTCCCCCCCCCCCAAATACTTGTTCAGCTTTTAGAAAGATATGAACTCGTCTGTCTGTTTGGTACACGTTTTGTAGAAAGATCATATGAACTCCTCTGTCTGTTTGGTACACGTTTTGTAGAAAGATCATATGAACTCGTCTGTCTGTTTGGTACACGTTTTGTACACGTTATGTCTGCCATTTCCCATTCTCAGATCAAGTTTGTACAATTATTTATTGTCCCTGACTAAGCATGAATCTGTAAATCTACAGGTCGTTTCCCTAGTATAAGCTTTTTAAAATTAGTTTTGGCTTGTTAACATAAATACATCTCTTTAACATATGCTCGTAATGTAAACACTTCTTAGAAATCATACACATCTCTTGAAAACAAACACATCTTTTGAAACCGGCATATCTCTTGATATCTTAAACATCTCTTGGAGACATACACATCTTATTATCACATACACATCTTATGAAAACATACACATTTCATATAACCCTATATCACTTACACATCTCACACATTTTTTTTTACATTACATTTTCCCTCTCTTTTATAGCCTTCTTCCATCCCTCCCCTCCCCTTCTACGCTGAGCTAAAAGTTGTTTTCAACCCTAAACTCTTCTTAACACTTGAACTCTCTACCGGAGACAACTCATGTCTGCAACACAAAATTGCATTCTTGAAAGATTAAACATTTGACTTTATTGATCTTAGCACCACTACTACCTCCCTTAGGTTTTTTTTTTTTTTATTTTTTTCATTGATGTCGCAATAGTTATTAAATTACATTTAAACTTTGCGTACCAATTTTAAGTCTATAGAGTTAAAGAAATTCAATCAACAGATAGAGATCCTATGTAGAAACTGAAATTCTAAACATTTACCACAGCCTCTTTGTGAAACATGACATGTCGAGATCAATTGTTGTAGAAGGTTTGACTACTGACCTGCAACGTCACAGCAAATGGGCAATCTAGACCAATAGCTCGTTGCCACGTCGTATGCGCAGTATCCTAGTCCAGATACTGGACAACAGCAGACGTAACACGTGAAAACTTAACTCCTCAATATCGTTGATTTGTAATAACATCAACTGTTTTCAATGTCATTGGTAATAACAAAGAATCAACTTACAAAAAAAATATCTTGAAAAACTTTGATGTACACAAGTACAAGAATCCGTACTAACAATGGAGAGAGAGAGAGCGAGAAAGAGAGACAGACAGACAGACAGACAGACAGTAAATGATAAAACTTATTCCTATTGAAATAGATGACATACAAAACAACCTCGTCAATCTACATTTAGTAAATACCAGAGACTGGAACTTTGCCATAGCCGTGAAGGTCGCCTGTCTGGGTCTGAACAAAGCCTCATTTAAACATCTTAGAACCGGACTGAGACTAAGTCTGGGCTGAGCCAGAGACGAGACTGTAGAGACGCTATTATTTAACGGTATTTATTGTTAATGAGAAGATAGGGAATTTTCGTTGATGTGGTAGCAGTGGCGTACCAAGGCGTGGGCGATTTGGGTAGTCGTCCAGAGAGATGAAGAGTATGGACAATGTTTTATGGGGTTTCAAATAATTACATGAAATAATTTCATACATCTGTTTTTACGTTGTTTAGTTGGTCAATTTATTTGTGAATATTTTACGTCCTGGTTCAGTCCTCCTCCGGGACTGATCTTTGTGATGACAGTCCAAAGCGATTACAACATAACCAACAATCAGCCTACGTCAAGTAAACAATATAATAATAAGTAAACAATTTATTTCCTTACAGACTAGGCAAGACAAATAAACTTCCCTTGAAAAACGAATCCTTTGTGTCAGGGTTTGTCTATTTATTTGACAACATTTCATTCGGCTCAATTATTAACTGGTTTTTAGAGCAGAACTTAAATTTTACCGTTTTAAGATTTATGAATCTATACGCTCGCGCTCTTGGCATTTAAATCTCCCTTTTTATCTAACTCTTCGTCTCTCTCTGTCTGTCTGTCTCTCTCTTTCTCTCCCTCTCTCTGCCTCTCTTTTCTGTCTCTATTTTCTGTCTCTATCTCTTCGTTACTGTTTAACTTTGTATCTTTCTTCGTCTTTCTATCTTTCTCTCTCACCATCTGTCTCTTTTACGCTTTTTCTCTCTATATTTCTCTCTTTCTCTTTCTCCGTCATCTCACTTTCCTTTTATTTCTTATCTCTTTCTTTCTCTTTTTCATTATTCTTTTTTTTTCTTACTTGCACGCTGCAAAACATTCACGTTTATATTAACCAATTTAATTTGAATTTCTTTCTCTCTCTCTCTTTCTCTTTCTTTGTTCCTTCCATTCTTTAAACCTTTATTCTCAGCATTCTGTGGCATTTTACGTCTCTAGAGACGATCTTTTCCCCTTGCAAGCTCTTGTGTGACTAAAGAGGCCGATCCTTGATACACAGCTGCGATTGCAGGTTGGGCATATGTAGTCACCAGGCGCTGTTGCACTTTCACCCTTCTTTCTGCTTCTGTTGTGTATGGCATCTGCAATCAGAGACCCCTTCTTTATGCTCTCTCTCCAAGTGGATCTATCTTGTGCCACCTCTTCCCAGTTGCTGGTGTCGATCTTAAAGAGCTTCATGTCCCGTTTGCATACATCTGTGTAACGTAAGAGTGGACGACCAGCGGCTCTTCTGCCTTCTATTAGATCGCCATACAGAATATCCTGTGGGAGTCGACCTACTGGCATTCTACGAACGTGGCCAAGCCAGCCAAGGCGTCTGCTGCTGATAACAGAGCGGATGTCCTGGCAACCTGCTCTTTGTAACACTTCCTCGTTGGTTATCTTATCTTGCCACCTTATTTTAAAGATCCGCCTTAGGCATCGGAGGTGGAAGACATTCAGCTTTTTTTCCTGCCATGAGTATGTTGACCACGTTTCACTTCCGTATAGCAAGGTGCTCAATACACAGGTCCGGTAAACTAGAGCGTTAGTGCTGTTAGTCAGCAATATGTTGTCCCAGACTCTTTTCTGCAACCGTGACATGGTGGCCATTGCCTTGGCTATCCTGTTGTTAATGTCATTATCCAGTAGAGTGTTGTTGGATATGATGGAGCCAAGGTAACAAAAGTTGTCTACGATCTCTAGTGGTTGGCCATTAATGTTTATTTGAGGTGCAGCATTAGTGTTTTGTACAAGTACCTTAGTCTTGCCCTGACTGATGTTTAAGCCGAACTTCTGGCAAGCAGCAGATAGTTTGTCAACTAGGAACTGTAGCTGGGTATCAGAATCAGCCACAATAGCTGCATCATCAGCATACAGGAGTTCCCTGATGAGTATCCTCCTGACCTTGGTTTTAGCCCGCAGCCTTGAAACATTGAATAGTTTTCCAGAGGATCTTGTATGGAGAAACACACCATCGTTTATGTCGTTGTATGCGTAATGCAGTAGACAGGAGAAGAATATGCCAAACAGGGTGGGTGCGAGCACACATCCCTGCCTGACACCACTGCAGACCTCAAAAGGTGCTGATTGGGCTCCATTAAATTTGACAGTGCATTTAGTTTCCTCATGGAAGCACTCAATGAACCTCAGTAATTTGGGAGGGCAACCTATTTTCCTTAGAAGTTTGAAGAGGCCACTTCTGCTGACCATATCAAAGGCTTTAGTCAAATCAACAAAAACAATGTAAAGGGGTCTGTCTCTCTCTCTGAATTTCTCCTGCAGTAGTCGTAGAGAAGATATCATATCTATAGTGGATCTACCACTCCTGAATCCACACTGAGACTCGGGGTAGACTCTAGAAGCTATCACTTGCAGCCTAGATAGTGCCACTCTAGCAAAGATCTTGCCTATTATACTGAGGAGAGAGATACCCCTATAGTTGTTGCAGTCACTCCTATCCCCCTTGTTCTTGTATATTGTGACAATAGTAGCATCACGCATGTCTTGAGGGACATGACCTGTTTCCCAACAACGGCAGAGGAGAGTATAGAGTTCGGGGAGCAGGAGTGATTCGTTGGCTTTAACTACTTCCACTGGGATACCATCACTTCCTGGAGATTTTCTATTTTTCATGCAGTTAATTGCTTTTTTGAGGTCACTAAGGCTCGGAAGCTCATCTAGGCATTCCAATACTAGAAGATCTGGTAGAGAAGCCAGGGCGGCATCGTCTACTGTATTCTGTGTGGCATAGACATCGAGGTAGTGTTCTGTCCATCGTTCTAGCTGCTTGGTTTGATCTGTAATCTTTTCTCCAGATTTGGATAGAAGGGGGGCAGGCTTTGACACTCCTGGACCCAGAGCCGCTTTAATGCCATCAAACAGAGCTTTACTATTTCCTGAGTAGAGACTTTCTTGGATTTTGTTGCAGGTATCCCTCCAAAAGTTATTTGCACATTGTCTAGCCATTTGTTTCGCCTCTTTATTAGCGCTTTTGAAGGCCTGCAAAGATTTTGGACTAGGCTTTGTCTTGTGAGCGAGGTGTGCAGATCGCTTTTTCTCGATGCAAGGTTCCATAAGTGCTAGATTTGCCTCAAACCAGTCTGCATTTTTGTGTTTTTGAGGCCCAAAGGCGGTGATTGCCGAACTGTAGATTACATCTCTTAATTTCTCCCATCTGATAGAGATATCTTCTTCATCACTTAGCGAGGGGATTGAGCTGTTCAGGAGCTCGCCAAAGAGTGCAGCCTTCTCTGGGTCACCTACATGGTTGACGTTAATTCGTCTAGTTCTAGGTTGAGTGGAAGTATAGGCCTTCTTGAGAAGTAGTTTGATCTTGCTTAGCACTAGTGAATGGTCTGAGTTGCAGTCCGCACTATGGTATGAGCGGGTGTGGATGACACTTTTCAGATCCGTCCTACGGGTGATACAGAGGTCAAGCTGGTGCCACCTTTTTGAGCGTGGGTGTTGCCAAGAGACTTTGTGGCGTTCCTTGCCAGAGAAGAATGTATTTGTTACACACAGTTCATGAGAGCTACATAACTCGAGTAGCCTTTGGCCATTGTCGTTTATTTTGCCAACACCATGAGGTCCCAAGCATTTTGGCCATGCATCATTGTCATCGCCAACACGGGCATTAAAGTCTCCATTTATATAGAGGTGCTCGGACTTTGGAATGCTTTTAATTACGTCCTCTAGAGCTTGAAAGAATCTGTCTTTGTCCTCTTCCGATGCAGCAAGGGTTGGTGAGTAAGCACAGATTATATTAACTTTGCCTTGCGCTGATGCAAATTTCATGTGTGCTACTCTTTCATTGCCTATGGGAAACATCGCAATGCAGGGGACGAGACTTTTTCTTATTGCAAAGCCGACGCCATGTATTCTAGGGCTTTGTTCTGGTTTTCCTTGCCAGTAGAAAGTATAATTGCTTTCTGTAAGAGATCCACTGTCTGCCAGTCTGGTTTCTTGCAGACAGGCCACATCAATGTTTAGTCTGCTGAGTTCTCTGTCGATGATAGCTGTTTGACGCATGTCAGTAACGAGTTCAGGGTCAGTATTGAAGCCAGGACACATTGTCCGTATGTTCCAGCTTGCAAAACGCATTAAAATTGGCGGTTTTCTTTGGATTGTATTGGCAGGTGCGGGTGAGCAGCTTGCTTTTTGATTTTGTCTTAGCACCAAGCACCCAGTGGTGCGGCAAGCCGTGGCGGGATAGCACTATATTGTCCGAGGGCTGCTCGGCTTAAGGCAGGCAGTAGCTATCCAGTGAGGCTAAAAAGCCCCTCCTACCGTCAAGAGTGGTCCCTGGCGTTCCAGCTTACGCCAATCAGCTAGGAACTTATAACCGGTAACTACCACTCTCCGTGTTTTTTCAAAGACATTTCTGTCAGAGATGGAGTGACCTCTCCATTGCTGGGGGAAAGCCTGGGCGGTAAATTTGCGAATGCTGGGCTGCCCACACGTCAGCACACGCCTCTCTTCCATACTGACCGGGTCCAAAGGGATGGCAAGCCATCACAATTTGGGGACAGGTGGCTGCAGGAGTTTGCCAAAGGGCAGTAGTCTTACTACTGTCCCCCCGCCTACGGGGCTCCAGGACCGGATTTTCTGTTAGGGTTTACTCCCTTAGCCTTAGACCTTACTGGGACACACACAAGGCAGTGCGGCTATTAACCTATAGCTAGGGGTTTGGTTTGTGGGCAGCAGGGCGTGTCCGCACGCCGACGGGCCATGCCTGCCTCACATCTTGGGGCCAAACCTCCTTCGAGACCCTTGCAGTTTAGCCTGAGACTTCGCAGCCTCAGTTTCCATCTGCCACCACGAGGAGGTACTGCATAGGACTTGCTGTGGAGAGGCTATGTACTGGCAAGGGAGACTTACAAAATTGCTCCCCTTTCACATATGCTAGCCAGCGGTGGCAGCAAGATTGTTACCACACTAGACGCATCACACAGCCTTTGGACATTCTACTAAACAACAATCTCAATACACTTTCTCTAACAAATATACTCAAACACATACATTCTGTAAATCAACTTTTTCAGCTGTCTTCATTCAAAATATTTTAAAACGTAAATACATTGCAATAGAAAAATGTCAAATCTTCAAAGCGAATGTGCAATGACTTGGGATCAAAGGTAACTTTAAAAACAAAGTTTTCAAATGTCACATTTATTTATTTATTTTTGTTAGTTAAAGGAATACATTTTATTTTCATCAGATTGATTTATTTTCATTGAAAATATTATTTTTACAAAGATTATATCAACTCACTCTGTCTGTCTGTCTGTCCGTCTGGTAAAAAGCTCCTACAACCATTCTAGGATGAAGATTAAAACTCGCACATTTATTCATAGGCGTAAAATCCATAAAAAAATCCATCAAACTAGTAATCAATTATTTACTTGAAATATATTATTTTGTTGGATACTGACTAGGGAAATTAATCCTTCAGTATTCACAGCTATGGCTAAATTTGTTGGGTCTCGTCCCATTTGATAATTGGACACGCTATTTCTCCCATACGAAATCTCAGATAAAGTTAAAAATTTAAACACTTACAAATATTGTACATAAAAATATGAATCAATTAAAATAAAACAATTAGTCGATTAATAATTGGTAATTAATTATATGTTTGAGACTCAAAATTCATTTATAAAACAAAAGGGAGAGTCCTGGAATTTGACTTCAGAGCTCAAGCAGCCTCAAGCCAACACGCTAACCACTGAGCTTGTGATAGGCTTAGGAAAAGTGAGTTGATATAAGCTAGTCGAAAACTCCCTGCAGCCTACAGAGGGATTCGATCTCGAGCCTTCTCCAATAACGTGTCAGCCACACATTCCGTAATTGAACATTATTGAGAAGAAAAGAAAAGAGAGGTCACTAGCAATAATAACAAAATTTCTGACAGAAAAAAAAAAAACGGGAAAAACAACTTATAGAAGGATTGTACCTAATAGCTGTATCATTATGTGGACATGATCAAAGCAACTGGACCAGGTCTGGAAATAAATCATCCTGAAGCGAGAGACTCACCATCTCTAATTGAGCGTCTTCCACTTGCACGAGGACAGCACGAGAGTTGCACGCGGATTACCTCAAGATTAACTCCGTGAACTTCTGCAGAGAGTTCCCTAGTGTGTCTGTGGTATTACTTGTGTGCGAGACAGAAATACATACAAGAGAGAGAGAGAGAGAGAGAGAGAGAGAGAGAGAGAGAGAGAGAGAGAGAGAAGAAGAAGAAGAAGAAGAAGAGAGGATATGTGTTTAAGAATGAGTGAGTCATCATTGAATCCAGTTCAACTTTCTGATGTAAATTTCGTTTGAATGAAACTGGTGTTAGGGCCGGCCTTGAGCTAACTAAGCAGCCTTTTAAAGTAAAAAAGTAAAGTTCCCTTTTCAGACCTTGTGGTCTATAGGGCAGATGATGTAAAGGTCATCTGATTCTGGGGCCTAAGGTTATCAAGAGTGTCATGTGGCCAGGACAACAACCAACCGCCTTCACTTTTCCCCAACTAATGTCAGGTACCCATTAGAGCTGGGTGAACTCAGAGGCGCCCAAGGATCCCGAAATAAAAATCCCAGTCTTCACCAGGATTCGAACCCGGGACCCCCGGTTCAGTAGCCAAGCGCTTTACCGCTCAGCCACCGCGCCTCCAAAAAAAAAAGCAGCCTTTTAGGGCGTCCGATTCTCGGGGGCCTCGAGAGTGAAAAAATTGCGAGGCTTGAATCATATTTGAAACATCGTAGAGAACAATGCCTCTATGTTTACTAGTTTAACTCTGTCTATACTACGGAAATAGCGATTTATAAATGTTATCGATTTTGACATACACATGCAGGTTTTTGATGAATTGCGTAATTTTATTTCTTCGCTGCTTTTTTTTTTCATTTGGGGCCACTAATTTCACTTGTCCTATGACCTCCAAGTATTCAAGGCCGACCATGGTACATTTCGTTTGCTGTCTTTATAATTCGTGTCTCAATAGATTTGGATGGTCATTGCGTTTGTGTTTTTTTTCAGAAACAATACCTGATGACCCAAAATCCAGAGATGCCGGGTGTTATTGACCTGTATCAAAATCCCAATAGTATATTTGATTTGTATTTGATTAGAAAACGTCACCAGAAATCAATACAAAAAATTTACATTACAAAGAATGTGAAGCGATAGAAATAAAATTTGGTTCGGATTTTCGAGAAATAAATGATTACATACGTTATTAAAGTTAATTACAATTTAGTAGAAACTAATTTTCTGCGTTAACGGAGGGAACTGTGGGAGCTTTTTTTCCCTCCTATGGAGCTCCCTGGGCAGTCTGCCTGGCCTCCCCCCTAATCCGGCCTCGTTGGCGCAACTACACTTTGGTGCCCGAGGCAGCTGTCCGTTCATTTAAAATTAAAATTCAACGTATAGTCCAGTATTGACAACTACTACGGACCGGCATGTGACTTGGTACTCTCCGGACCTTATTTACTTATTTTCACCGTGCATAAAAAAGCCAACAATAAATTTGTTCCGTTGGATTTGTTTTTTACGGCGGTGCGGCCAGGGACACATTATTTGGAAATGTAAATGTCCCCAGTACCAAAAAGGTAGACCCTGATATTGCCTTTCTTTTTTTTT
>JADKLZ010045667.1:15649-30549 GCA_021533235.1 Biomphalaria straminea
ATGTCGAATAACTACTACTATGATAAACTATGTCTACACCCTACGAGCTACCTAGCGCTAACTAACTATAATTATGAATTGAGTACATGACAGATTCCTCCCCCCCTAGAAAAAAAAATATGTCAATATTTTTCACTACTGTCAAGTCTTATTACAAGGGCATTTGCATCTCATTGGGGAAACAAAAAAAAACAACTTGAAATCTTGACTTGACAGGTGATCATAGGTTTAAGTTCACAATGTTCATTTCAATGTTCATTCTTCATCACAAGGTACACAATTCACAATGTTCATAATTCCTTTCCATGATCACACTTCTCACTGTTCATAGTACAATGTTCATAGGGCATAGTGTAGGTCTCAATGTTTTATGTTCTCCACTGGCAGTAATCTAATAAAAAATAGAACATTTCAAAAAAAATTATAGACCTTGCCTGTATATTTAAAAAAAATTATTTTCTTACCACCCTTTTATCAGCTTTTGTCCATTTTTTCTTTTATACTCACCATTTTTCCATCAACTTAACTTCTTTCAATGAGGTATGAAATGATTCACATACAAAACAAGTACATACTTACTTTATAATGCTTATTTATAATTTAATTATCTCCCTTTCTTACTAACTCAAATTGTCATGTCAATTAACAATATATTAATCAATAAAAGTAATATATACATAATATTTACATACTGAATCTCTGAGAGATAAATGTCAATTTAGACATTATATTACTGGTTATATAGTACAATAGGTACTTTTACAAAAAATTTTCACGACTTGAAAATTTTCAAACATCATATCTCATTCTAATTCTATGGAATGTCACCTCATAGAAAATCATATAATAATAATCATATATATAATAACACTTTTCATAAATCAGCTTAACCTAAGCATAGTTTCATATTCACTAAACTGCTTCTCAGTTTAACTTTATACCATTTCTTGACATGTCATTTTGTCTATTGTAAATTCTGTAATCTCTGTCTTTATATTCATTGTAATTGTTTCTACTCTGATTCATACTTTCATCATTTCTATCATAATATGAACTCACAATTTTCTGATTATCATGTACTTTATGCCAACACTCTCTAGCAAAATGTCCAAATTTATTACAATTAAAACAAGTCATGTTTCTTTTAGTATGTGTATAATTCCTTGGTCTACTGTGCTGATTAGTGTTATTTCTGTTCAATAAATATGAGTATTTATTTTGCCATCTATCAATGTCTCTCAAAGTACATGTCCTAATACCTCTTATGTTACCTAACAACATATCTTGTGTTAGACTAGGTATTGCTACAGCATTACAGTACCCAGTAAAAAATGGTGTTTTTACAAAAATTCTGCATGCTTTAAATTCCTTAACACTGCCATCTAATAATCTAACTTTTTTCATATAACCCAAGTAACATTGTGGTTCTACAAATCTGGAATGTATGGCAATTGTAGAGCAAGCTGTGTCTCTTATAAAGTTCAAGGACTTTCCATTCACTAAACCTTTAAATAATTTAAAATTATTTCTCTTCTCCTCAACCATGTTAATTTCTTCAAATACATTGCAATAATTTAATTGTTCAACCTCACTATCTTCATCACTGTAATCCCTATCATGTTTTTCATTTGCAAAATAAACTCTTCTTGTTTGATTCTGGTTTCTATGGTTATCATTGTGTTTATTACCATTTCTATTTTGATTTCTATCCCTATCTGAGTTCCTATCATCAGATCTATATTGTGTAGGTTTTCTACAATGGGAAGCTATATGACCCTTCTTATTACAATTGAAACAAGTTATTTCTTTATAGTAATTATCTCTAGGTTTTGAGCTTTCATTCCTATCTCTATTTTCAAATCTATCTCTACTTCTGCTTCTATCTCTACCTCTATCTGCATTTTCTCTGGTATATCCTATCAAATCAACTTTGTTTTTGTCTTTATCTCTATTAGAAAATGGTTTATCTGGATGTGCATTTTTATAGATTCTTATTATGTCTGTTACTTCATCTATAGTTTTAGGCTTTCTTTCTTTGATAAATGATTGAAGCTGGGAATCACATTTGTTAATAAAATTATCTAGCAGAATAAAGTTTTTTAATCCCTCATATGAGTTTACTACATTTTCTAACTTAACCCACTTATTGAAAAAATCTTTCTCCATATTAATGGTAGTTTGAGGTTCTACATCTAATGATGGTACATTATCAAAATATTTTTTCCTAAAAGTTGTAGCATTATGACCATATGCATTTAATAACTCTCTTTTCAAGACTTGGTAGCTATCATCAATATGATGGTCATGGTTTTGACATATTGTTAGAGCTTGACCATGGACGAAATCTATCAGTATTTCAGACCATTCTTCTTCTGGCATGTTGAATGTTGACATTTTTGCTTCATATCTTTTTAAGAAGTCCCCAATATCATCTTTCTGTTCATCAAAACTCTGTATTTTTCGTTTCAACCATGTTTGCGAATTAGGGTTGTCTCTTTGAGTGGTAGTATTATTCGAGTTATTTGTGTTTCCTTGAGTTGTCTGTGTATTTTGAGATGATGCTTGAGTTGTAGCTAGTGCTTGAGCTGCATCTAATCTCATTTTCTCCATTTTAGCTTCATGCTCTCTGGCTTTTTCTCTCTCTCTGTCTTGCCTTTCTTGATCCTCTTTTTGCTTCTCATATTCCTCTTTTCTGATCCTATCTTGACGTTCTTGTTCTTCTTTTCTAATTTTCTCCTGTCTCTCTATTTCTTGTCTTTTTTCTTCTTTCTGTCTCTCTATTTCTTGTCTTTTTTCTTCTTTCTGTCTCTCTATTTCTTGTTTTTTTTCTTCTTTCTGTCTCTCCATTTCTATTTCTTGTCTTTTTTCTTCTTTCTGTCTCTCTATTTCTTCTTTCACTACCGATTGTACATATGCTGCTAAGTCCTTTCCTTTTAAATCCATTGCTTTTCCATCTTGCATGGCAGCTTCCTTAACCTCTTTAAGGTCCACATATGACGATGAAGCCATTGTATTCTATATTTTTACCCAAATTAGACTTAGATTTATATGTATAGATTTATGTACTTAGCCTATGCCTATAATCCTATATTGATTCTGGCTGTACTTCAACTTATTTTTGATTTAAGTTTTTCCACAATTATGATTACTTTTATTTCCACATTAATAGATCACAATGATCCTACATATTGTCCAGATCATTAGGTTAATTAAATGATAAAGATCTACAGCTACCACGAATTGAGTCACTACTATTTAGATTTAGTATTATGACTATGACCACCACGAGTATAACTATTACTATAACCAATTTTCGATAAGACTGAACTCCGAATTAGATCTAGCCTTATTACACAAGTTTATGCTTAAAATATGATTTCATTCAACCATACGAATATGTTATATGCCCATATATTTTATGCATCAAATATATCTTTACCAAGATATAGATCTAGAATGCAAACTATTACCTTCTTTTCACTTTCTTAACATTAGAGTCTAGATATTCAAAGAATTTGCAATTTCACGTCAGGCGACTGACTCACTATGCCAGATTAGGCACTATTTTCATGGCCAAATCAGTTTTGATTTTAGCCGATCAAACTAAAATTATATTTTAGTTCAAATTCTTTACGAAATACTCCTACCTTCAGTCAAGTTAAAATTAACAGATCTAATTAAATAATATAATTAAATAAAATAATATAATACACACAAATGAAATAAATAAATGAGACTACCTTCTATGGGAGGGGATAAAAATCTGACATATACTGATAACGAGGTACGTAACTCGGCAACAACGGATATGACGTTTACACAACAAAACAAACGACACACCCTAAAACACTCAATATAGCTCTCTATCTAAATTACGTCTTTTCACAACTGTTTAAGGCTCCACCACCTGATTTTACTCAGGCTAACGTACGAGATTTAGACAGAATCTATTTCTAAGGGGAATCTAAACATATACTAATAAGAAAAAATGGACACTTAGCTTTTTTGTAGGTTTCAGTAAATCGACAGCAAATTCCACTGTAACGGTTTTTCTCGAGTTCTGACTCTATCTTCGGTACTGCCACTGGATACAATGTCGAGTATCCCACGTAATGCCCCAGATACGCTGATGTGCCACAGCAAAATATTTCAGATTCTTCTACGACCGTTGACGATTAATTCCGATGACTTGACTTGACGAATAATTCCGATGACTTGACGATTAATTCCGATGACTTGACTTGTGTAGTTGCTGACGAATAAACAGTTCTCCTGGCGATGAGTTGATTCACGTAGACGACTACT
This sequence comes from Biomphalaria straminea, assembly GCA_021533235.1. Classification (NCBI taxonomy): domain Eukaryota; kingdom Metazoa; phylum Mollusca; class Gastropoda; family Planorbidae; genus Biomphalaria; species Biomphalaria straminea. The sequence continues at coordinate 19,955 of JADKLZ010045667.1, forward strand.
GGCAATCAACAGTTTCTTGACGTCAACTGGAACTGGACGATAGAAGAAAAAACGAATCTTCCGACGATGTCTTGATCTGGGCGATTGACGAATAACGGCTGAATAAAAACGACGACTTGAGCTTTGCTGACAAATGTTCACTTGAAGTTCCGCTGCTACACTGGTACCTGACGACGAATGATTACTCAAAGTTCCTTTGTTAGACCAGACTGTCTAAACTGTCCACTGAAGACTAGGTGAGAGTAAGGTCACCTTCAACGGTTTTCCGTTAGACGACTAACGATTTCAACGAAGTAACTCTGTACTCAAGAGTTTAGATCTAGATATGATCTAGATATGATCAACGACCCACTATCGATTAGTGGTACTATTATACTACTTTAAATATAACACTAACCTTCCCAAGGTTAACTGCAGCGACCGTTATTCTAGTGGCAACCGGTACGACGAATCTCTTGTAGGGTGAGACTAAACGAGTAGACGATGACGATCTAGTTAGCTGATATATCCGACAGCGGGCAAACTGTCCTTCTCATAACCGATGAGGTAAAACTTGATACGACTATGTGGCTCTTGTGACTGTCTTCTCAAACGACGATGACGAGAAAAAATGTAGATTCACCAACAATCTGTAACCCGTTATGATGGAACGGTTTCTCTGGTTTTAGGTCGATTCAGCAAACGAAGATCCGATGTTGCTAGTACAAACGTTGCGTTGACTAGACTAGACTTTACGATGATCACTGTCCCGACGAAGGTCTCAGGGTGACCTTAGTTAACGGCTACGAGCCGTTGCACGTACGATTCAAACGACGACTATGTAGAACTGCGAAAAAGACTTACGAACAAAGTCACTCTGCGACGATGATGTTCCGATGAACTTCCTTATCCTCGAGTGCACGACCCTTACTTGAGTAGACGTTCGGCTCCTGGTTCAGCTTCTGGTTCGGTTCGGGTTCTGGTTCGTTGCGGGGTCGCCACTGTGATGTTATCGTTTGGCTGTCTTCAGGTTGTACTGTAGTCAACTATAAATTACTCTGCAGGCGTTTGAGTATTATTGTCCGGGTGTATTTGATGCAGTTAACTATCCAATACTGACACGAAAACAGAAACACAACATCGATTTCCAAACCAGAACAGAATCAAGAAATGCTGGTTAACAATTGAAATAGTATTTAATTACGAACTAGGCCACAGTCAAATGTCGAATAACTACTACTATGATAAACTATGTCTACACCCTACGAGATCCTAGCGCTAACTAACTATAATTATGAATTGAGTACATGACAATTGTCATCCTTCTCCCCTACTAGTACTTGTATCTGGTGAAGAAAGTATCTCATCAAAATATTACAGAATTTAATCAACAGACAACTTATATTATCTTTCTTGATCCTATTCCAATCCCGCCAATCGGAACTCTTCCTTTTTCTCCTCTCTTTCCCTCCCCCTCTATTTTCTCTCTCTCCTCCTTGTTTATGGAGTGTACATGTTTATGTGTTGCGTGTGTATGTGTGAAATGGAAAGATCTATCCATCGTCCAGAAAGTTAAGTTTATATTTGTAAACATTCCGCATTCAACTTACAAAGTTTTAGATGATATATGTGTAAGTGCCAGATGACAACGATGTCTAGGTGATTCGATGAGTTTATGTTGATCAGACACATCAGATTCTGATGTTACAAATTAGATTTACTTTATTCAGTCGTCCAAATGTATGAATCTTTTTAATAAATGCAAAGAATTAATTCTAGAATTACTAATCACTCTAATAATATACACACTACATAAATGTACAATTCAATGTAAACTCTTTTACTCTAGTCAACTGAATGTATCCATCCTTTAAATACTACCTTTTACCCCTTATAGAGCTAAGGGGAAAAAAAAAGTCATAGTTTTAAAAAAAGCTTGTTATTATTCGTCAACAACATACGCTGCAGAAATGCAATCTAAAACTAAACTGAAGGCAATGGCTGCTTTATGTAATTAACAATAATTAATTGCCTAATTAAGTATTTTTGTTTATATATTAGTGTACTCTTAGGTACAATAAATACTTGTTTAAAGTATTAACTTGATCGGCGAATTCGTGAAGGAGAAATAGCGGGATTACAATTATTAAAGTGGACTAAACCCAACAAATTCAGCCTTATCTGTGAGTTTTGAAGGAATAGTTTCCCTTGCTGGTATCAAACTAAATAATGAATTACCAGTAATTAATAGACTAATTGGTTTCTTTCAACAATTGATGTATGTGTTGTATGCCATTAGATAATTATGTGAAGTTTCAGCTTAATTCGAGAATGCACACTTTTTACCAGACAAACAGAAAGACAAACAGACAGACAGAGTGAGTTGTAAATAAGAGCATACGATTATAAAACTTTAGTATTGCACAAACAAATGAATTATCTAGTGGCGATTTAAAATCTCAATGTTGTTAAAAACCCAGGAACGTGTTTATAAACAGCTTAGTTTTATTTCTTTTAAAAAAATGTTGGACTTCCCATGTAACAGTTAATGGATATAAAACAACAAGAAGGAAAAACAATTCATCTTCAATTATTTCAAGGATTTGTTGAAGTTTACTCTTCGAAAATAATCAATTCAACGTCTCTATAAAAATTAGGTCAGTAGGTCACACAATTAAAACTCTTTTATCAAAGCTTATCTTATCTTTGAAATACAGACGTTACTTAACGAAAAAACAAGATGGTTACGTCCTACGCGTGTTCTAGTCAATCTAGTCATGCATGTTAATTAACGACTTAAATTCTGTCTGTATGACTAAGGCTTATATTAAGTCACTCTGGTACAAATTTTGTACGCAATGTTTCTTCCACTCTCCATTCTCTGATCAAGTTGAAACTGTGTACAATTATTTAAAATCCAAGACAGTACATGCATCAATAACAAAATGTACCAATTATTTCAATTATATAATAATTTCGTGGTAGTTAATTAATTTTCTTCTTTTTTTGAAAAAAGGGATTTAAACATTGTAATATTGAAAGACAAGGCAGGGATTTTTTTTGTTTTGGGGTTCTTTTTCTTAGGTAAGATTTACTACTTTTTTTGAAAATTTTTTTTTTTTGTTTCTCTTGTTAAAGCTGATTTCCAATCCATACTGAAGGGTACAGAAACAATAAGAGTAATTAGACATTAATATTCAAAAACCAATATAATAAACATGAATTGATTACTTTTCTTTTGTATTGTCTGTACATTAACAATCAATATCACAGGCAATAGCAGTAATAGTTACTGTCTTATGATACTGAAAGCCAATGCTGGAAAGTCCAAGATTCATACCAATATTTTTAACTAAAATACACAAAAGCCGCCAGAGCTTGTACATACAAACACACACACAAATACACCGCCAGAACTGGTGCATACAAACACAAACACACTGCCAAAGCTGGTGCATACAAACACAAACACACTGCCAGAGCTGTTGCACACAAACACAAACACACCGCCAGAGCTGGTGCACACAAACACAAACACACTGCCAGAGCTGGTGCATACAAACACAAACACACTGCCAGAGCTGGTGCACACAAACACAAACACACCGCCATAGCTGGTGCACACAAACACAAGCACACTGCCAGAGCTGGTTCACACAAACACACGCCAGAGCTGGTGCACACAAACACACTGCCAGAGCTGGTGCACACAAACACAAACACAATGCCAGAGCTGGTGCATACAAACACACACACATACTTAATATTACTTTTTACTTTAGACACAAACCCAACAAAACAGACATTGATTATATCTCAAGGCGCGCTTTCTCGGGACGCGTTGCAACGCAGAGCGTTGCCATGAAGTCCCTGGGACAGACAAACCTACTTAGCTAATGATATGTGATGTGTATGAGCTTGAAGGCATCCGACATGTTGTCTTCTTTACATTTAACTTAGACGCCAAAACATTTCAATTTTGTGCAAGACTTCCGGTTCCGTTATAAATGGTCTCCCTTGAGTTTTTAGTTTAACGAGAAAATGATTTAGAGTAATTTGTTTTTAGTGTACAGTAGACTGAGTGATTTCAGGAGGTCGGAGGGAAGCAATCCATCAGGAATACCACGATATCACTGAGGCGACCGTATACATTTGTGGGACTAAATATTTGGAAGTTCAAAAAGCTGTGATTGAGAGAAACTATTTTATAACTTTGTTTTCTGCTATAATATAATAAATTTATTCTGTACACCGTACCAGAGACAACAGACAATGAAATAATTCACATCTTCTTTGTCTACATAATCTCAATCTAGGTATATGTAGTGCCAAATATGCTAGCACATGATCAACCCGTCCAAAAAGAACTTAGTCTCCATAAAATAGTTGTTTACAAAAGTAAGGTCATCTTCTCTAGATAAAAATAGATTGACTCATAGACTAGCGCAACATTCGGTTCAGGAACACTTATAATATCTGATGAGTGAAAATGCGTGTTTCTGGCAACACCACGAGTAAAGGTGGGCGTATGGTTTGGTTGTGTCGTCTGAAGAGATTCTGGTTAAATCACGAGGCGACCTGTCGTAGTTTGATTAATAAATGTAGGTTGAAGTTGAGTAGAGAAGAACAAAAAAAAAAGAAATACATGACAGAAAGATGTGAACTTTAAAAAGCTGATACAAGCTCTCTGTCTGGTAAAATATACACGTCATTTCTCCCACACCCAAATCTCTGATCAAGTTGAAACTTTGCAGAATTATTCATTGGCATAGACAAGGCACGAATCACCAACCAATTAGTCAATTTCTCGCAATTAATACATTATTTTGCTTGATATCAACCAAGAAAGTTAATCCTTTAGTATACATATGTAAGGTCTCTTCGCGTTAGATAATTAAATACATTATTTATATCTTACAAAACTTATTGTTATTAATTATTTTATTTGATATATAATAAGGGAAATACGTTCTACATTATTGAAAGATATAGTCTTTTCCCTTAGAATTTCTTAGAATTTCTATTTTCCTTGATTTGCTACATACATTTGCTTTCATATTTGGTCCTTTGTGTATATCTATAAATAATAGTTATATTCAGTTTTATTTTGAAATAAACTTTCTGTTTATTATAAGTTCTACATTGAGAATGTAATACACCTACATCTCTTTGATTGACCAGCTGTTTGGAGCTAAACAATAACGACTGAGTATCAATACTAACAAACTGCACCTTTAAAACAACTCGCGTCTTTAAAGTGAAGTTTCTTACTAGCACACGTTTCATTGTTAGCTCCTAGACATTTCAGACCAAACACTTATAACTATTGACTAAGTTAATCACACTACTAGTTCTCAAGAGATGGCAAAAGTAGACGTTCTCAAATGTTTATCCTACTTAGAATAATGAACGAATGCTACATGAGGACAAATGATAGGGATGGAAACATAAGAGGATGAATTACAGTAAGTAATAGTTTTAACCGAATCTCTAGGGGGAGACCCAAGACATACATCTTCAGACGGTTCCGTCCGGTCTCCTTTTGTCTGCTCGACTGTTTTGTACTCTTTCATCCACACATTAAAACTGGATCGCTCGGCATGAGTTCGCTCCCCCTGAGATTTGAGTCAATTCTAATGGAGCAAGAAGAGATGTCATTCAAGTCTAGAAGTAGCCCCGAACTGACCACAACATAAAGTGTTGAAAACAATTTAATAGAGAGGTTCTTAACTTATACGGCAAAGTATTCCCCTCGGCGTTACTATAAACAACTCTGAAGCTTGGATGTAACATCATAGAGTAACAGAGTGGTTCTAAAGTTAACTGCAAAGTATCTCCCAGGCGCTACTATAAACAAGTCTAAAATTTGGATGTAACATCATAGAGTAACAGAGTGGTTCTAAAGTTAACTGCAAAGTATCCCCCACGCCCTACGCTAATATAGGAAAACAAAAGTATGAATGAAATCAGCATTTATTCAAGCATTTCTAAGCCTTTTTCTCAAAGATTAACCTCTCATCATAGACTTATATTATAGACTGGACATGGAGATCTTTTAACACTAGACAAAAAATGTTTTTTTTTTAAAGTTGAAACTAGTCTTTGTTTTATAAAGTAATTGTATGAGGTCTTTTTTTCAACCCCTAACCTATGTAACATATAATTTAATTTTTAGATCTAGATCTAGTCATTGAACATCAAAAGATAAGAGAGCCCTCGTCTCATTATTATATTTTGCTGTTTTTAGATAGGCTACATAATCTAGAAAGTTCTAGTTAATCAATCTATTTAAGTGTACATGAGATAATTAAAATCATCAGACACGAATTACCTCAATCTAGGATTCTTGAATCATCTCAATGGAAACTAACAGGAAATGACTTTGTTTCATACATTCTGCGTGAATGTATAGTTCTGTGATTAATAGCCCCTTCTAAAGAAAATCCGAGAAATGATTTTGCATTAGTTCTAAACTTTGAAAACTAAAGATCATTACTTTTCTAAGACAGAAAAGATTAACTTCCGTTACAGCTTGAAAAAGAGTTACGTACATTAAAATCTATATATAGGTCTGTGAATCGATCAATTGCGGATATGGATTTGTTTCCGATTTCGAGGCTAGATATAATATATACAAGTCTTTGACATTTATATTTTAAAGTTACTAAAATAGACAAAGAAATTTCTTGCATTGTAGAAATATGAACCATACCTTGACAGACTATACACAAGAAAGAAAGGAAACTAGAGAAGCATGGCAAATTATTTTTTAGCCAAATTACTATAATCATGATAATGACCATGCCCTGCATTACGCTCGCAAAGGGACGCTTATTCTTAGTCAAAGGAAATAATAATTAACAATGTAAAAATAAGTAGCCTTGTTATCTTAATTTTTATTTAGTAGAGGGAGAGGGACTAAGAATACATTTTACATCTTTATGGAAAAATATATGCAAGAAAATGTCGGTTTGGATAAAAAAAAGCTAGTAAAACAGAGACTCTATTGTTCCCCTGTTTCCCACTTCATTGAATAACATCAGTGTCTTTAATGTAATCATTTCCCTTGTAACGTTTGGGTGAAACTAGTCGGAATGTATATTTTGTTTCTATAGTTATTATTTATTTTTAAATGATCAAATTTTAAGACTGATTTCCTATTGAATAATAAAGATTATTATAACAGTACTTGCTAATATTGAAACAATCTGACATTAACTTTTTCACATGTAAATTATGACTTATTATGAGTGGGTCTGGTGTGAATGTACATTTTGATTTTATATATTTAGATATATATTCGGTGTAAGCACAAATTGTTAGGCAAATTTTCTTACGGACAATAAAGATTATTATTATTTTTACTATTAATTTACACTATTTAAACTATATCTGAAAACAATTAATATTCATTCTCTGGCAATGCCAGTGTAGAACGTCATTAGAGAGAGTCAAAATTAATGGACCTCATTCACCAATTGTAAATAAGCACATTTAGTCAAGTCATAATATTGATAAAATCATGAAAATTACGTATCACGTGACAACCTTACGTATTGTTTAATTTGTATAGAACATATAGAGAAAATGTTTTTTTACGTTTGGTGAATAAGGCCCATTGTAATTCCTTTAACAGCGTCCACTAAGAAGTTTTCTGGTGATGTGACAGGTCTGCAGCAGTGCTGCCCTCTGACAGGCAAGAGAATCTTCTTATTGATGTTAAATGCCTTGAAGGTATGTTTGAGGTCAGTTGTTATTACCCCCTCAGTCAATATACCAACAGGATATATTGTTATTTTAGACATCTTCCATTATTTATTAAGTTATTAAATGATTATTGGGGAAAGCCTGGACGAGGGGCCAAGTACGCTTGAAGGAGCTCGAGGTTCGACACCCGACTCTAGCAGAGATGTCTTTATTGAGCGCCTAAAGACAGCACTGAAAAACCTTCTCCCAGATACAACTCTCCACTGGTCCACAAATGACATTGGATTATAGCGCTCTGAGAATGCTGTAAGCATGAAAGTAGCGCTACATAAAACGCCATAATTAATTATTATTATTATAATTGAAGCCTTATTCACAAAGCGCTGGTTGTGAATGTGTATGTGTTAGTATGTGAATGTTTTTCGAATTTTTCATCAATATTGTTTTTGTACAGTAGTTACGCTGAGGTTGTCAATGGTAATCAAACTGAATTTCCATTAGAATGGATCAATAAAAATTGTCTTCTCTTCTCTTATTTTATAACAGAGACAATACTTCAATGTAACAAGATTACAAAGAGAGGCGGCCCCCGTCGGAGTCGTATCCCTGTCAGATCCGCCTATTCGCAAGATGTTTCGGATGTTCCTTCTAAGTCTCTGGCTCAATTCCTGTATGCTCCCATCCTTAAACTATCGCAATATTTCTGAAAGAACAGTAAAGGTTAAATCATATTTTCAAAAGCCATTAGTGTTTTTTTCTAACCGTGATGGACAGACCAACCAACAGACAAAACGCACAAAAATATGCTTGTTTCATTCTAATGGGGGCACTAAACAATTTTTTTTTAAAAATCTGATTTTTTAAAAAAGTTAAGAAATTAGTTTAGAATCATGTCATTTCCGGGCTAACACGAAAGCCGCTGCTAAAAGTTCATTTTAAAAAATGTGCGTAATATCTACATGCCAAGAGCATTTCTTATAGTAACATTTCCTCCCTTACATTTACGTAATTGTTTTAGAATTGGTGTTTTGTTATTAAAAAATCGCTTGCATAATTAATTTTATAAATTAAACGGTTTGCTTTTAGAAAACTAAAAGTAGCCGTTGCACCTAAACTTTTCAAGCCGCATTTAATGGTGAAATAATATTTTTCGTATCTCTTCTAGTTTTGGCGCCCTGAGTGTGACAGACGGACAGACGGACATTTTGCACAAAACTAATAGCGGCTTTTTCCCCTTACCGGGGCCGCTAAAAATAGTTTAACTTTTCGTAGTTATGAAAAAGGAAGGTTCTATACCACAAACATTTTAACCTCCAGTAAAGCACACACACACTATCTATAAAGTACATGGGTGTTGGGTAAGAAAACCAGGTCTAAAAGCGCGCACCCCTCCCTCTTGCCCTGTCTAGTCGTGTATGCACAACCTCGCCTCCATTACTTACACCTCCCTCCAGATTCATGAAAGGCAATCTTTGCGAGATCCCTGTGATAACCATGTCTGTACTATCGCCCGGTCATTGAATGTTAAACAAAGTCTCCAGACGCAGCTAAGGGGTGAGACGAGAGTAAGTGGATCTTCAACTGACAGGTCAAATGGTTTGTCAAAGTTCCAGGGAAGATGTCATGTCACCGCAACATGTCAATCAAGGGTGTTTAGGAAAGAGATTAATTCTCTGATCCATTTCTTCATTACGTTGAAAAAACAACTGAGTCTTCAGTTCATTGAGACCATGTTTAACGTAATATAATGTGTAATTAGATCTGTAAGTGTAAGATGATAAAGAAAGGATGTGAGAATATAGTGTAGGAGAACACAGGAAACACGAGTCGAGGTGGTTGAGTGATAAAGACAAGTCTGTCGAACAGAAGGTCCCGAGTTCGAATCCTAGTGAATACTTATATTTTTTTTTAATTCTGGATCTTTAGGGCTCCTCTGAGTCCACCCAGCTCCAATGGGTACCTGACATTAGTTGGGGAAAATTGGTCGTTGTGCTGGCCTCATTACTCCTTAACTAACCGTGGACCACAGAAAAATATGACCTTTACATCATCCCTCCCCCTCAGTTCGCAAGGTCTTTAAATTGGACCTTTTAACACACGAAACAGTTTACTATATGCACAGCAATAATATCCGCCGCTCATTTGTTCACTATAACAAAACAGGCATAAGGAGATTGCCTGAGGCAAACAAGATTTCTAAAGACAGTATGAAGTTACGAAAAATCATCAGAGGTAGAGAAATTCGCTAGAGACAATGTGGATCACTGCGGGCCATTAGACTAATGAACATTACTTCTGCTTAGGTAGATCACCAAGCTGAAATAGAATTGAGAAAGCAAATAAATGTTGCCCAAACGAGACCATACGTTAAAATAGGCCTGAAACTGACCTGCGACGTCACAACCTGTGAGCTGTTTAGACCAATATCTCGTAGCCAGGTCATATTGGTCTAAACTGGCCACAGGTTGCAACGTTGCAGGTCAGTGTTCAGACCTTTCTATGACGATTGGTCTCGGCCCAAGACTTTCTTAAACTTACGATAAAAAATCACTTCTTATAATATGAGCTAAACGTTAACATTTTTACCACGTTTTTCACTTGTAAATAAAAATGTTCAATAACTTTTAAAAATCTAAATACTTGCTAATAGAATCTATTGTGATACGAACATAAATGATGTTCTAATTGAAAAGAAAACCGACTACAGATTAATAAAGATTAATAATCCAGTTATTTAAAAAAAATCACTCAAAATTAAGAACGAGAACCAGAAATCAAAAACAAAGTAAAGAAAGAGAACGAGAGAGACAAAAATGCAACGTACACATATATAAATAGAGAGAGTTCAGAAAAGAGAGACAAATGTAGAACGTTGGAGCGAGAAAAGTGAAAGAATCCAAGGAAAGAAA
>JADKLZ010045668.1:0-15468 GCA_021533235.1 Biomphalaria straminea
CGCAATTTTATAGGACCCGCTCTAATTTAAAGTGTAAAAATTATTAAATTAAGCCATTTTATTACTTACAACAGATTCCCCGCGCCATCCTGTCGATTTAACATCCCTATAATTATTTGTCTGTTAAGCTATTGCTTTAAAAGAAATCAAACACATTTTTAACAAAATATAGTCATTTATAACGACCGCAGTGGGGCCCGCATTTCATAGGACCCGCAATTGTATAGGACCCGCTCTAATTTAAAGTGTAAAAAATTATTAAATTAAGCCATTTTATTACTTACAACAGATTCCCTGCGCCATCCTGTCGATTTAACATCCCTATAATTATTTGTCTGTTAAGCTATTGCTTTAAAAGAAATCAAACACATTTTTAACAAAATATAGTCATTTATTACGCTGTTAACCATCAAGTTGTAAGGGAAATAAGTCTTTGGCATATATGAAAAGATAAAATATAATTTTTAAAAAGTCGAAGAACAAAACTCCACTTGTCTCTCTAACCTTGCTAATGCTTTTTTTTTTCCACCACAATTGTTCACAAATACTCGTATTAAAGGTCTTTTGAATGTCAATGGATTTTTTTCTAAAGAATGATAGAGTATTTGCGCTTTAGAAAATTTTCTCTTTGACTATTAAATACATAAATAATTCGAGTTTTAAATATGGTTCTAATTTTTCGCATTATAAAATAAGTAAAGCGAATGCGTTACAAAAATTATTAATGGAGCTAAAAATAGCATGGGATCTTCCCTATTTACTCGTTGTTGTTGTTGTCTGACCTCTTACTTTGAGGAATATAATATAGGTCCTATATTATATCCTGCGATCAGTTCAAAAACAATTAAAATAATGATTCCATATGCATCTTCATGGTTTTGGGAGTTTCAGCACTAAATGAAATGAAATCTAAGAAAAGAGAGAGACTTCTTACGATAGACGATGAAATGTGAGTTTGTTTATCAACTTTCGAGCCTCGATTAGATCGCTCTCATTATGATGTGCTGTGAATTTTTTATATTTTTTTTACTGTGCCGGTAGATACAAAAAGTTTGAGAAACACTGTTATAAGATTTGCTTATATTTTTACGTAAATCTAATATAGATTATATCTAGATTCTAGATCTAATGCTAATGGTAAATCTAGACCAGATCTTCAGAGTTCTAACTCAGAACTATATGCCTGGTGTTAATGCTCGTTATTGCATGCTATCTGAACGCGGAAATCAATCGTGTCTGATTAATCGGCCTTGAAAAGTAATTGCTTAATTTACTAGTTTAGTTAGTACTGGTGATTGACCTTTTACTTCTGGGGGAGGGGGGCCGTTAAAAATAGCGACGACCTCCAGGGATCCCACTCTTGATAGAGGCCACGTGCTTACCGAATATATTTAGACCAAGATTTATGCCGACTACAAAAGATCCAAAGTCTCTTTTAGTTTGAGTCCTCGCACCTATTACCTTTGCTTCAACTATCATTTCTGAATAATAATTGTAATCGCCCATTGTATTTAGCTAGTGCCGTCTTGTTTGGTGGCGTGTTCTTAGTGTGATGAGTTGTACTGAGTAAATACTCCAGGTTTCGCCAATTACTTCCAGAACTGACACTTGTCAAAGAGAAATATAATTTTCCTGTACATTTAATGGTCGATATAGATGTTTATCGAGTACGGTGTCACCGCGTTTTAGTTTGATATTAGCTTTTTTTTTTCTTAACTAATACGAAGTGCATTTGCGTAGCTAGGAATTCGCCATCATTTGGGAGCCCGAGAGGGGGGGGGCTATTGACCTCTTTGTGGGACCCTGCATTTTGCGTAATATTAAAAAAAAACACACTCTCATTTGCCCCTCCCTCAAGTGGGATTTTCAAATTCTCCGCTTCCATCTACTACACTAGCTACGCCTCTAACGAAGTGAGGAGCTATAATGTTTACTTGACATCAGTTAGGGGAAACGTAAAGGCGGTTGGTCGTTGTGCTGGCCACATGACACCCTCTTTGACAGTGGGCCACAAAAAACAGAAGACCTTTACATCATCTGCCCTATAGATGGCAAGGTCTGAAAGGGGAAACTTTACGAAGTGGGTAATGTAAAGTGTGGACAATATAATTTTCTTATAATTTAACAAATTGTTCCATGATTAAAAACCACTTTTTCTTCACGTTCCGACTCTTACCATTCCGAGCTTATTGTCAACTCTTCTATTTAATGACTTTTAAGATCATAAGTGTAAGTTTAATATGTATTCAGAACAATATCCTAATCATTTCTGAAAATAAAATTCTGGCCTAGATCCAGAACTAGACTGAAGGCCAATGTCAGCCTAAGAAGTTAGAACAGATCAATATGATCATAAAGTAATATTTGATCGTTTACTAGCAATTTCAATATTATCCATTTAAGGCTTTTATTCTTACGTGCATTAATTTGGCATGTGTTGTTTCCGATTCATCTTTCCAAAATTAATGTTTTTATTATATAAATATATGTTTTTTTTTTTGTTGTTTTTTTTTTTGGTTGTAAGTATTTGTTTACTCAATAAACTGTAATTCATATGTGAAGAAAATAGCTTTTTGAGAGAAGTGTATCTTACTAAATAACAATACTGTTGGTATGAATTTTGCATTCCTGTACATATATATGGGATTGATTTCGGAAAATAAACTAGTGATCTCATTTTGTTTGGCTGTGGGTTAGCATAATTGGCTTACTTCGTTGGTGTGTCTTTTTTTTTAATTTTGAATTTGATTACAGGTGAATATGTATGTGAATAAGGGTCGCGGTGGCTGAGGCTTTGGTTTCCGGACCTGGGGTTCTGTGTTCGAACTTTGGTGAGGACTAGGAGTTCGTGATGCTTGAGACGCCCCTGAGCCCAGCTCTAAAGTGGTTGGTTGTTAACCGTTGGCCGAAGAAAAAAAGATGACCTTCTCGTCGTCTGCTCTCTTGATCTCAAGGTCTGAAAGGTGAAACTTTGGGGGCGTGCTGGATGAGTGGTTAGTCGCTTGGCTTCTCAACCCGGGTTCCTGGATTCTAATATCGGCCAAGACTGCTATTTTGAATTTCGGGATTTGAAGGTGGTTTGTCATTGTGCTGGCCACATGATACCCTGGTCGATAAGCATTGGCAGAAGAGACAGATGACCTTATCATTTTCCTTTTAGATCGCAAGGTATGAAAGAGGATTTTTTTTTTCTTTTCTGTATGTGAAAATATCTGAAAATATATGTGAAAGTATCTGAATATCTGTGTATTTACAATTAGTTGCTGTTCATCAAAAGTGAATGATGGCTATTCGTGTATGACAATGTTGCATGCACGTGAGATAATATATAAATATTGGGGTTCCGTTTTTTTTAAATCTTTTGTTGAATACATTTCCTAGTCGATGGGTTTTTATTTTTCTCTTTCAGGTTGCAATTCTTTGTTTTATTTCTTTATTATTTGTATCATATTCTAAAATGCAATAAAATAAAATGAAAATCATTAAAATTCAATTGAAGTTTGTGTAAGGGTGATACCATCAAAACAGATCAATGTATGTACAATGGAATAAATTATCGTCATTCAAGTATATCGAGTTTGTCTAATTTATCAGTGAATATCAATCTGATTCTATTTATCTATCTATCTATCTATCTATCTATCTATCTATCTATCTATCTATCTATCTATCTATCTATCTAAAGAATTGTCTTCGATTTACAATATTAAAAAAGAGTGTAGTATTTCACATGACTACGTAAACACATTTCCGACCAACTTATTTGCCAAACCTAATGCAGGCGAAGACCTTGTGCCCCGGGGATTTCTACTGCACATTTCTTCGGCCAATATTTTCTTCGGGTCACAAATGCCTCTCTTCAACCTTTGTGAGAGCTCTACAACTTCCACATTTTGGTGGCCATCTTCTGTCAAATGCTTTTGTTTTGTTTTTTTATTGATAATGTATAACCGCACAACTTAAATTAGAACTCATGACTAAGCCTCCCCAAGCTGACATTCTAATTTCAATGAACGTGAGGTGCAAATGAAAATAAAAGATTTTTTAGTTAATAATGGTTTGTTTCAAACTTATATTAAAGCGGCGAGCTATAAAGGGGACTAATTCAGCTTATATCGCCAAATCTGTCAAAAACAATTTCTTTCCTTTAATTAATTATTAATAGTTATTTTACTATTTTTCTCATTGATTCTTGTGTTGTCAGGTAAATGAAATAATTATGCAAAATTTCAGCTTGCTCCGAGATAAGTTGCCGGACGATTACGTGTACACAATCTTTACTAAACAGACAGAGCTTTACAAACACAAGGATGATGTAGCTATTTCATCCATAACACCCTCTTCCCGACAATTCAAACCTAGGTTTATCTCCAGCAATTTATGTTAACCCTACATACGATTTTGGTGCAATTTTCTGGGTTTAAAATTAAAAAAAAAAACACCAACTAGTTTCCGAGTCTAATGACCTGTCACGAAAACTGCTTTTAAGAAGAGGAAAGCGCCGGGTTTAAAACCAACCATTGACCAGGCAAGTACGTGCTATTTAGGGCGATGGTGGACACGACAGGGAAGAGAAAATAAGATACAATCTGGGTTGAGGGGAGGGAGTATTTCTAGATATAAAACAACCGATGACGTTTATCCGTAGCAACAAGGGCAACTCTTAACATACTTCTTGACCAAGAAGGGGTAGGGTTGAGAGGTGTTGCTATTTTTAGAAATTAAATACTAGCCTTATTAAGTAAGAAATGATTTTGTGACATGAAAGGAGGTCAACATGTGAGATTGAAATTCAGGTTCACTCTTTGTATTTGTCAAGAACGCTGACCTATATACGTGACAACTGGAAAAAAGTTTTTTTTTAACTGCGCATTAGCTTCTTTTTGTAACGAAAAGTTTAAAATGTTTGCTAACATAAAACCTTGATCTTAGTAGCGTCAATTAGCACATTGCAAATTTGATTAAATTATATTAATTAAGATATCAGTCATATTATATCATGACTTTTCCAGAAGCTATGAATATCAGCGTTTTTCGGGAAGTCTGAATACTTATTTTTTTCTATGTTCTTTCTCAACAAAAATGTCGCTTTTCCTAAGATCCTTTGTTTGTTGGCTATGTTAATAAAAACTTTTTTTCCCCAAGACTTTTTGTAAGTTACCTAGGTCCTAGGACAGCAAAATGAAGTATTTGACAAAAACTGTTCGATGTTATCTCTGTTAACAAAATGTGGTATTAGGCAACTATTTGCCAAGAAACCATTCTTTGTTCATGTAGAAGTCTTTGTTATTTCCGTGGGAGACAAAGACTTACTTGTGTAATTACTGTGTACCAATCTGTGACCAGGGGCGTAGCTTGACTAGATTCACAATTTAGTTTGATGTGGTCAGTGCTTAGCCATATCATTACACTGTAAGGTCAGAACGACCGGGTCATCTAGAACAACCAGTAAACTATGAAAAAAAACACATTCTTTTTATTGGCAGATTGTTTTTTAAAAAAAATCTATTTGATTTATGAGACTGCCACCGAGTCTAAAGCTTCACTGCCAGTGGTCTGAAACATTGTAGGAAACGAGTCTGTGGGTTAATGAATTATTGTCTTATAAGCGAACACGTTCTTGTAGGATGATTGAAATCTCTCTAGTAAATACAAATAGACCAGTGGAGTCCCTCTGTAAACAAAAAAATCCCCGACCTCCCCCCCAAAAAAATATATATATAATAGAAATAGATTTAAAACATAAGGGAACAAAACATACGAGGATAAAACAAAAAAGGAAATAAACAAAAGTATTTGGATAAATTGAACTGGGCGTTTCCTTCAAGCGGTTTAGCTCCCTTCTGCCATGTGAAACAAAATTAATTAATTAATTAGTAGCAATTGGTTAGCGAAGAGGTTAAATTTTTAGTTGATTGGTGTATTGTCATGGACTACGAATAAATATGCAAAGTTTCAACTAGATCCGAAAATGGAAGAAAAAAATATGCCCAAACTTCTTACCAGACTAATAGACAAACAAAACAGAGGGAGTTGATATAAGCTTTGTAAAAATACATAAAAAAAAACTAATGGTGAAATCAAACAAATTATTTATGCTTCACTGATTCTGAAAACCTCGTGTGATTACATCGCGAGTGCTTTCTCCCAATAAACTTTTTGAATTGTTTTGTTCAAGTCCTCTGCACTACTCCCCCCCCCCCAAATACTTGTTCAGCTTTTAGAAAGATATGAACTCGTCTGTCTGTTTGGTACACGTTTTGTAGAAAGATCATATGAACTCCTCTGTCTGTTTGGTACACGTTTTGTAGAAAGATCATATGAACTCGTCTGTCTGTTTGGTACACGTTTTGTAGAAAGATCATATGAACTCAGCCCGTCTGTTTGGTACACGTTTTGTAGAAAGATCATATGAACTCAGCACGTCTGTTTGGTACACGTTTTGTAGAAAGATCATATGAACTCGTCTGTCTGTTTGGTACACGTTTTGTAGAAAGATCATATGAACACAGCCCGTCTGTTTGATACACGTTTTGTAGAAAGATCATATGAACTCAGCCCGTCTGTTTGGTACACGTTTTGTTCACGTTATGTCTGCCATTTCCCATTCTCAGATCAAGTGTGTACAATTATTTATTGTCCCTGACAGAGCATGAATCTGTAAATCTACAGGTCTTTTCCCTTATATAAGCTTTTTAAAATTAGTTTTGGCTTGTTAACATAAATACATCTCTTTAACATATACTCGTAATGTAAACACTTAGAAATCATACACATCTCTTGAAAACAAACACATCTTTTGAAACCGGCATATCTCTTGATATCTTAAACATCTCTTGGAGACATACACATCTTATTATCACATACACATCTTATGAAAACATACACATTTCATATAACCCTATATCACTTACACATCTCACACAGTTTTGTTTATCTTCATCATTTTTTTTTTACATTACATTTTCCCTCTCTTTTATAGCCTTCTTCCATCCCTCCCCTCCCCTTCTACGCTGAGCTAAAAGTTGTTTTCAACCCTAAACTCTTCTTAACACTTGAACTCTCTACGGGAGACAACTCATGTCTGCAATACAAAATTGCATTCTTGAAAGATTAAACATTTGACTTTATTGATCTTAGCACCACTACTACCTCCCTTAGTTTTGGTTTTTTTTTCTTTTTCATTGATGTCGCAATAGTTATTAAATTACATTTAAACTTTGCGTACCAATTTTAAGTCTATAGAGTTAAAGAAATTCAATCAACAGATAGAGATCCTATGTAGAAACTGAAACTCTAAACATTTACCACAGCCTCTTTGAGAAACATGACATGTCGTGATCAATTGTTATAGAAGGTTTGACTACTGACCTGCAACGTCACAGCAAATGGGCAATCTAGACCAATAGCTCGTTGCCACGTTGCCACGTCGTATGCGCAGTATCCTAGTCCAGATACTGGACAACAGCAGACGTAACAATTAACTCCTCAATATCGATGATTTGTAATAACATCAACTGTTTTCAATGTCATTGGTAATAACAAAGAATCAACTTCCAAAAAAATATCTTGAAAAACTTTGATGTACACAAGTACAAGAATCCGTACTAACAATGGAGAGAGAGAGAGAGCGAGAGCGAGAAAGAGAGACAGACAGACAGACAGACAGTAAATGATAAAAGTTATTCCTATTGAAATAGATGACATACAAAACAACCTCGTCAATCTACATTTAGTAAATACCAGAGACTGGAACTTTGCCATAGCCGTGAAGGTCGCCTGTCTGGGTCTGAACAAAGCCTCATTTAAACATCTTAGAACCGGACTGAGACTAAGTCTGGGCTGAGCCAGAGACGAGACTGTAGAGACGCTATTATTTAACGGTATTTATTGTTAATGAGAAGATAGGGAATTTTCGTTGATGTGGTAGCAGTGGCGTACCAAGGCGTGGGCGATTTGGGTAGTCGTCCAGAGAGATGAAGAGTATGGACAATGTTTTATGGGGTTTCAAATAATTACATGAAATAATTTCATACATCTGTTTTTACGTTGTTTAGTTGGTCAATTTATTTGTGAATATTTTACGTCCTGGTTCAGTCCTCCTCCGGGACTGATCTTTGTGATGACAGTCCAAAGCGATTACAACATAACCAACAATCAGCCTACGTCAAGTAAACAATATAATAATAAGTAAACAATTTATTTCCTTACAGACTAGGCAAGACAAATAAACTTCCCTTGAAAAACGAATCCTTTGTGTCAGGGTTTGTCTATTTATTTGACAACATTTCATTCGGCTCAATTATTAACTGGTTTTTAGAGCAGAACTTAAATTTTACCGTTTTAAGATTTATGAATCTATACGCTCGCGCTCTTGGCATTTAAATCTCCCTTTTTATCTAACTCTTCGTCTCTCTCTGTCTGTCTGTCTCTCTCTTTCTCTCCCTCTCTCTGCCTCTCTTTTCTGTCTCTATTTTCTGTCTCTATCTCTTCGTTACTGTTTAACTTTGTATCTTTCTTCGTCTTTCTATCTTTCTCTCTCACCATCTGTCTCTTTTACGCTTTTTCTCTCTATATTTCTCTCTTTCTCTTTCTCCGTCATCTCACTTTCCTTTTATTTCTTATCTCTTTCTTTCTCTTTTTCATTATTCTTTTTTTTTCTTACTTGCACGCTGCAAAACATTCACGTTTATATTAACCAATTTAATTTGAATTTCTTTCTCTCTCTCTCTTTCTCTTTCTTTGTTCCTTCCATTCTTTAAACCTTTATTCTCAGCATTCTGTGGCATTTTACGTCTCTAGAGACGATCTTTTCCCCTTGCAAGCTCTTGTGTGACTAAAGAGGCCGATCCTTGATACACAGCTGCGATTGCAGGTTGGGCATATGTAGTCACCAGGCGCTGTTGCACTTTCACCCTTCTTTCTGCTTCTGTTGTGTATGGCATCTGCAATCAGAGACCCCTTCTTTATGCTCTCTCTCCAAGTGGATCTATCTTGTGCCACCTCTTCCCAGTTGCTGGTGTCGATCTTAAAGAGCTTCATGTCCCGTTTGCATACATCTGTGTAACGTAAGAGTGGACGACCAGCGGCTCTTCTGCCTTCTATTAGATCGCCATACAGAATATCCTGTGGGAGTCGACCTACTGGCATTCTACGAACGTGGCCAAGCCAGCCAAGGCGTCTGCTGCTGATAACAGAGCGGATGTCCTGGCAACCTGCTCTTTGTAACACTTCCTCGTTGGTTATCTTATCTTGCCACCTTATTTTAAAGATCCGCCTTAGGCATCGGAGGTGGAAGACATTCAGCTTTTTTTCCTGCCATGAGTATGTTGACCACGTTTCACTTCCGTATAGCAAGGTGCTCAATACACAGGTCCGGTAAACTAGAGCGTTAGTGCTGTTAGTCAGCAATATGTTGTCCCAGACTCTTTTCTGCAACCGTGACATGGTGGCCATTGCCTTGGCTATCCTGTTGTTAATGTCATTATCCAGTAGAGTGTTGTTGGATATGATGGAGCCAAGGTAACAAAAGTTGTCTACGATCTCTAGTGGTTGGCCATTAATGTTTATTTGAGGTGCAGCATTAGTGTTTTGTACAAGTACCTTAGTCTTGCCCTGACTGATGTTTAAGCCGAACTTCTGGCAAGCAGCAGATAGTTTGTCAACTAGGAACTGTAGCTGGGTATCAGAATCAGCCACAATAGCTGCATCATCAGCATACAGGAGTTCCCTGATGAGTATCCTCCTGACCTTGGTTTTAGCCCGCAGCCTTGAAACATTGAATAGTTTTCCAGAGGATCTTGTATGGAGAAACACACCATCGTTTATGTCGTTGTATGCGTAATGCAGTAGACAGGAGAAGAATATGCCAAACAGGGTGGGTGCGAGCACACATCCCTGCCTGACACCACTGCAGACCTCAAAAGGTGCTGATTGGGCTCCATTAAATTTGACAGTGCATTTAGTTTCCTCATGGAAGCACTCAATGAACCTCAGTAATTTGGGAGGGCAACCTATTTTCCTTAGAAGTTTGAAGAGGCCACTTCTGCTGACCATATCAAAGGCTTTAGTCAAATCAACAAAAACAATGTAAAGGGGTCTGTCTCTCTCTCTGAATTTCTCCTGCAGTAGTCGTAGAGAAGATATCATATCTATAGTGGATCTACCACTCCTGAATCCACACTGAGACTCGGGGTAGACTCTAGAAGCTATCACTTGCAGCCTAGATAGTGCCACTCTAGCAAAGATCTTGCCTATTATACTGAGGAGAGAGATACCCCTATAGTTGTTGCAGTCACTCCTATCCCCCTTGTTCTTGTATATTGTGACAATAGTAGCATCACGCATGTCTTGAGGGACATGACCTGTTTCCCAACAACGGCAGAGGAGAGTATAGAGTTCGGGGAGCAGGAGTGATTCGTTGGCTTTAACTACTTCCACTGGGATACCATCACTTCCTGGAGATTTTCTATTTTTCATGCAGTTAATTGCTTTTTTGAGGTCACTAAGGCTCGGAAGCTCATCTAGGCATTCCAATACTAGAAGATCTGGTAGAGAAGCCAGGGCGGCATCGTCTACTGTATTCTGTGTGGCATAGACATCGAGGTAGTGTTCTGTCCATCGTTCTAGCTGCTTGGTTTGATCTGTAATCTTTTCTCCAGATTTGGATAGAAGGGGGGCAGGCTTTGACACTCCTGGACCCAGAGCCGCTTTAATGCCATCAAACAGAGCTTTACTATTTCCTGAGTAGAGACTTTCTTGGATTTTGTTGCAGGTATCCCTCCAAAAGTTATTTGCACATTGTCTAGCCATTTGTTTCGCCTCTTTATTAGCGCTTTTGAAGGCCTGCAAAGATTTTGGACTAGGCTTTGTCTTGTGAGCGAGGTGTGCAGATCGCTTTTTCTCGATGCAAGGTTCCATAAGTGCTAGATTTGCCTCAAACCAGTCTGCATTTTTGTGTTTTTGAGGCCCAAAGGCGGTGATTGCCGAACTGTAGATTACATCTCTTAATTTCTCCCATCTGATAGAGATATCTTCTTCATCACTTAGCGAGGGGATTGAGCTGTTCAGGAGCTCGCCAAAGAGTGCAGCCTTCTCTGGGTCACCTACATGGTTGACGTTAATTCGTCTAGTTCTAGGTTGAGTGGAAGTATAGGCCTTCTTGAGAAGTAGTTTGATCTTGCTTAGCACTAGTGAATGGTCTGAGTTGCAGTCCGCACTATGGTATGAGCGGGTGTGGATGACACTTTTCAGATCCGTCCTACGGGTGATACAGAGGTCAAGCTGGTGCCACCTTTTTGAGCGTGGGTGTTGCCAAGAGACTTTGTGGCGTTCCTTGCCAGAGAAGAATGTATTTGTTACACACAGTTCATGAGAGCTACATAACTCGAGTAGCCTTTGGCCATTGTCGTTTATTTTGCCAACACCATGAGGTCCCAAGCATTTTGGCCATGCATCATTGTCATCGCCAACACGGGCATTAAAGTCTCCATTTATATAGAGGTGCTCGGACTTTGGAATGCTTTTAATTACGTCCTCTAGAGCTTGAAAGAATCTGTCTTTGTCCTCTTCCGATGCAGCAAGGGTTGGTGAGTAAGCACAGATTATATTAACTTTGCCTTGCGCTGATGCAAATTTCATGTGTGCTACTCTTTCATTGCCTATGGGAAACATCGCAATGCAGGGGACGAGACTTTTTCTTATTGCAAAGCCGACGCCATGTATTCTAGGGCTTTGTTCTGGTTTTCCTTGCCAGTAGAAAGTATAATTGCTTTCTGTAAGAGATCCACTGTCTGCCAGTCTGGTTTCTTGCAGACAGGCCACATCAATGTTTAGTCTGCTGAGTTCTCTGTCGATGATAGCTGTTTGACGCATGTCAGTAACGAGTTCAGGGTCAGTATTGAAGCCAGGACACATTGTCCGTATGTTCCAGCTTGCAAAACGCATTAAAATTGGCGGTTTTCTTTGGATTGTATTGGCAGGTGCGGGTGAGCAGCTTGCTTTTTGATTTTGTCTTAGCACCAAGCACCCAGTGGTGCGGCAAGCCGTGGCGGGATAGCACTATATTGTCCGAGGGCTGCTCGGCTTAAGGCAGGCAGTAGCTATCCAGTGAGGCTAAAAAGCCCCTCCTACCGTCAAGAGTGGTCCCTGGCGTTCCAGCTTACGCCAATCAGCTAGGAACTTATAACCGGTAACTACCACTCTCCGTGTTTTTTCAAAGACATTTCTGTCAGAGATGGAGTGACCTCTCCATTGCTGGGGGAAAGCCTGGGCGGTAAATTTGCGAATGCTGGGCTGCCCACACGTCAGCACACGCCTCTCTTCCATACTGACCGGGTCCAAAGGGATGGCAAGCCATCACAATTTGGGGACAGGTGGCTGCAGGAGTTTGCCAAAGGGCAGTAGTCTTACTACTGTCCCCCCGCCTACGGGGCTCCAGGACCGGATTTTCTGTTAGGGTTTACTCCCTTAGCCTTAGACCTTACTGGGACACACACAAGGCAGTGCGGCTATTAACCTATAGCTAGGGGTTTGGTTTGTGGGCAGCAGGGCGTGTCCGCACGCCGACGGGCCATGCCTGCCTCACATCTTGGGGCCAAACCTCCTTCGAGACCCTTGCAGTTTAGCCTGAGACTTCGCAGCCTCAGTTTCCATCTGCCACCACGAGGAGGTACTGCATAGGACTTGCTGTGGAGAGGCTATGTACTGGCAAGGGAGACTTACAAAATTGCTCCCCTTTCACATATGCTAGCCAGCGGTGGCAGCAAGATTGTTACCACACTAGACGCATCACACAGCCTTTGGACATTCTACTAAACAACAATCTCAATACACTTTCTCTAACAAATATACTCAAACACATACATTCTGTAAATCAACTTTTTCAGCTGTCTTCATTCAAAATATTTTAAAACGTAAATACATTGCAATAGAAAAATGTCAAATCTTCAAAGCGAATGTGCAATGACTTGGGATCAAAGGTAACTTTAAAAACAAAGTTTTCAAATGTCACATTTATTTATTTATTTTTGTTAGTTAAAGGAATACATTTTATTTTCATCAGATTGATTTATTTTCATTGAAAATATTATTTTTACAAAGATTATATCAACTCACTCTGTCTGTCTGTCTGTCCGTCTGGTAAAAAGCTCCTACAACCATTCTAGGATGAAGATTAAAACTCGCACATTTATTCATAGGCGTAAAATCCATAAAAAAATCCATCAAACTAGTAATCAATTATTTACTTGAAATATATTATTTTGTTGGATACTGACTAGGGAAATTAATCCTTCAGTATTCACAGCTATGGCTAAATTTGTTGGGTCTCGTCCCATTTGATAATTGGACACGCTATTTCTCCCATACGAAATCTCAGATAAAGTTAAAAATTTAAACACTTACAAATATTGTACATAAAAATATGAATCAATTAAAATAAAACAATTAGTCGATTAATAATTGGTAATTAATTATATGTTTGAGACTCAAAATTCATTTATAAAACAAAAGGGAGAGTCCTGGAATTTGACTTCAGAGCTCAAGCAGCCTCAAGCCAACACGCTAACCACTGAGCTTGTGATAGGCTTAGGAAAAGTGAGTTGATATAAGCTAGTCGAAAACTCCCTGCAGCCTACAGAGGGATTCGATCTCGAGCCTTCTCCAATAACGTGTCAGCCACACATTCCGTAATTGAACATTATTGAGAAGAAAAGAAAAGAGAGGTCACTAGCAATAATAACAAAATTTCTGACAGAAAAAAAAAAAACGGGAAAAACAACTTATAGAAGGATTGTACCTAATAGCTGTATCATTATGTGGACATGATCAAAGCAACTGGACCAGGTCTGGAAATAAATCATCCTGAAGCGAGAGACTCACCATCTCTAATTGAGCGTCTTCCACTTGCACGAGGACAGCACGAGAGTTGCACGCGGATTACCTCAAGATTAACTCCGTGAACTTCTGCAGAGAGTTCCCTAGTGTGTCAGTGGTATTACTTGTGCGAGAGACAGAAATACAGAAATACATACAAGTGAGAAAGAGAGAGAGAGAGAGAGAGAAGAAGAAGAAGAAGAAGAGAGGATATGTGTTTAAGAATGAGTGAGTCATTATTGAATCCAGTTCAAATTTCTGATTTAAATTTCGTTTGAATGAAACTGGTGTTAGGGCCGGCATTGAGCTAACTAAGCAGCCTTTTAAAGTAAAAAAATAAAGTTCCCTTTTCAGACCTTGTAGTCTATAGGGCAGATGATGTAAAGGTCATCTGATTCTGTGGCCTAAGGTTATCAAGAGTGTCATGTGGCCAGGACAACGACCAACCGCCTTCACTTTTCCCCAACTAATGTCAGGTACCCATTAGAGCTGGGTGAACTCAGAGGCGCCCAAGGATCCCGAAATAAAAATCCCAGTCTTCACCAGGATTCGAACCCGGGACCCACGGTTCAGTAGCCAAGCGCTTTACCGCTCAGCCACCGCGCATCCAAAAAAAGCAGCCTTTTAGGGCGTCCAATTCTCGGGGGCCTCGAGCAGGAGTAAAAAAGGAGTGAAATAATTACGAGGCTTGAATCATATTTCAAAACATCGTAGAGAACAATGCCTCTATGTTTACTAGTGTAACTCTGTCTATACTACGGAAATAGAGATTTATAAATGTTATCGATTTTGACATACACATGCAGGTTTTTGATGAATTGTGTAATTTTATTTCTTCGCTCCTTTTTTTTTTTCATTTGGAGCCACTAATTTCACTTTGCCTATGACCTCCAAGTATTCAAGGCCGGCCATGGTACATTTCGTTTGCTGTCTTTATAAATCGTCTCACAATAGAATTGGATGGTCATTGCGTTTGTGTTTTTTTTTCAGAAACAATACCTGATGACCCAAAATCCAGAGTTGCCGGGTGTTATTGACCTGCATCAAAATCCCAATAGTATATTTGATTTGTATTTGATTAGAAAACGTCACCAGAAAACAATACAAAAAATTTACATTACAAAGAATGTGAAGCGATAGATAAAAAATTTGGTTCCGATTTTCGAGAAATAAATGATTACATACGTTATTAAAGTTAATTACAATTTAGTAGAAACTAATTTTCTGCGTTAACGGAAGGAACTGTGGGAGCTTTTTTTCCCTCCTATGGAGCTCCCTGGGCAGTCTGCCTGGCCTCCCCCCTAATCCGGCCTCGTTGGCGCAACTACACTTTGGTGCCCGAGGCAGCTGTCCGTTCATTTAAAATTAAAATTCAACGTATAGTCCAGTATTGACAACTACTACGGACCGGCATGTGACTTGGTACTCTCCGGACCTTATTTACTTATTTTCACCGTGCATAAAAAAGCCAACAATAAATTTGTTCCGTTGGATTTGTTTTTTACGGCGGTGCGGCCAGGGACACATTATTTGGAAATGTAAATGTCCCCAGTACCAAAAAGGTAGACCCTGATATTGCCTTTCTTTTTTTTT
>JADKLZ010045668.1:15868-30560 GCA_021533235.1 Biomphalaria straminea
ATGTCGAATAACTACTACTATGATAAACTATGTCTACACCCTACGAGCTACCTAGCGCTAACTAACTATAATTATGAATTGAGTACATGACAGATTCCTCCCCCCCTAGAAAAAAAAATATGTCAATATTTTTCACTACTGTCAAGTCTTATTACAAGGGCATTTGCATCTCATTGGGGAAACAAAAAAAAACAACTTGAAATCTTGACTTGACAGGTGATCATAGGTTTAAGTTCACAATGTTCATTTCAATGTTCATTCTTCATCACAAGGTACACAATTCACAATGTTCATAATTCCTTTCCATGATCACACTTCTCACTGTTCATAGTACAATGTTCATAGGGCATAGTGTAGGTCTCAATGTTTTATGTTCTCCACTGGCAGTAATCTAATAAAAAATAGAACATTTCAAAAAAAATTATAGACCTTGCCTGTATATTTAAAAAAAATTATTTTCTTACCACCCTTTTATCAGCTTTTGTCCATTTTTTCTTTTATACTCACCATTTTTCCATCAACTTAACTTCTTTCAATGAGGTATGAAATGATTCACATACAAAACAAGTACATACTTACTTTATAATGCTTATTTATAATTTAATTATCTCCCTTTCTTACTAACTCAAATTGTCATGTCAATTAACAATATATTAATCAATAAAAGTAATATATACATAATATTTACATACTGAATCTCTGAGAGATAAATGTCAATTTAGACATTATATTACTGGTTATATAGTACAATAGGTACTTTTACAAAAAATTTTCACGACTTGAAAATTTTCAAACATCATATCTCATTCTAATTCTATGGAATGTCACCTCATAGAAAATCATATAATAATAATCATATATATAATAACACTTTTCATAAATCAGCTTAACCTAAGCATAGTTTCATATTCACTAAACTGCTTCTCAGTTTAACTTTATACCATTTCTTGACATGTCATTTTGTCTATTGTAAATTCTGTAATCTCTGTCTTTATATTCATTGTAATTGTTTCTACTCTGATTCATACTTTCATCATTTCTATCATAATATGAACTCACAATTTTCTGATTATCATGTACTTTATGCCAACACTCTCTAGCAAAATGTCCAAATTTATTACAATTAAAACAAGTCATGTTTCTTTTAGTATGTGTATAATTCCTTGGTCTACTGTGCTGATTAGTGTTATTTCTGTTCAATAAATATGAGTATTTATTTTGCCATCTATCAATGTCTCTCAAAGTACATGTCCTAATACCTCTTATGTTACCTAACAACATATCTTGTGTTAGACTAGGTATTGCTACAGCATTACAGTACCCAGTAAAAAATGGTGTTTTTACAAAAATTCTGCATGCTTTAAATTCCTTAACACTGCCATCTAATAATCTAACTTTTTTCATATAACCCAAGTAACATTGTGGTTCTACAAATCTGGAATGTATGGCAATTGTAGAGCAAGCTGTGTCTCTTATAAAGTTCAAGGACTTTCCATTCACTAAACCTTTAAATAATTTAAAATTATTTCTCTTCTCCTCAACCATGTTAATTTCTTCAAATACATTGCAATAATTTAATTGTTCAACCTCACTATCTTCATCACTGTAATCCCTATCATGTTTTTCATTTGCAAAATAAACTCTTCTTGTTTGATTCTGGTTTCTATGGTTATCATTGTGTTTATTACCATTTCTATTTTGATTTCTATCCCTATCTGAGTTCCTATCATCAGATCTATATTGTGTAGGTTTTCTACAATGGGAAGCTATATGACCCTTCTTATTACAATTGAAACAAGTTATTTCTTTATAGTAATTATCTCTAGGTTTTGAGCTTTCATTCCTATCTCTATTTTCAAATCTATCTCTACTTCTGCTTCTATCTCTACCTCTATCTGCATTTTCTCTGGTATATCCTATCAAATCAACTTTGTTTTTGTCTTTATCTCTATTAGAAAATGGTTTATCTGGATGTGCATTTTTATAGATTCTTATTATGTCTGTTACTTCATCTATAGTTTTAGGCTTTCTTTCTTTGATAAATGATTGAAGCTGGGAATCACATTTGTTAATAAAATTATCTAGCAGAATAAAGTTTTTTAATCCCTCATATGAGTTTACTACATTTTCTAACTTAACCCACTTATTGAAAAAATCTTTCTCCATATTAATGGTAGTTTGAGGTTCTACATCTAATGATGGTACATTATCAAAATATTTTTTCCTAAAAGTTGTAGCATTATGACCATATGCATTTAATAACTCTCTTTTCAAGACTTGGTAGCTATCATCAATATGATGGTCATGGTTTTGACATATTGTTAGAGCTTGACCATGGACGAAATCTATCAGTATTTCAGACCATTCTTCTTCTGGCATGTTGAATGTTGACATTTTTGCTTCATATCTTTTTAAGAAGTCCCCAATATCATCTTTCTGTTCATCAAAACTCTGTATTTTTCGTTTCAACCATGTTTGCGAATTAGGGTTGTCTCTTTGAGTGGTAGTATTATTCGAGTTATTTGTGTTTCCTTGAGTTGTCTGTGTATTTTGAGATGATGCTTGAGTTGTAGCTAGTGCTTGAGCTGCATCTAATCTCATTTTCTCCATTTTAGCTTCATGCTCTCTGGCTTTTTCTCTCTCTCTGTCTTGCCTTTCTTGATCCTCTTTTTGCTTCTCATATTCCTCTTTTCTGATCCTATCTTGACGTTCTTGTTCTTCTTTTCTAATTTTCTCCTGTCTCTCTATTTCTTGTCTTTTTTCTTCTTTCTGTCTCTCTATTTCTTGTCTTTTTTCTTCTTTCTGTCTCTCTATTTCTTGTTTTTTTTCTTCTTTCTGTCTCTCCATTTCTATTTCTTGTCTTTTTTCTTCTTTCTGTCTCTCTATTTCTTCTTTCACTACCGATTGTACATATGCTGCTAAGTCCTTTCCTTTTAAATCCATTGCTTTTCCATCTTGCATGGCAGCTTCCTTAACCTCTTTAAGGTCCACATATGACGATGAAGCCATTGTATTCTATATTTTTACCCAAATTAGACTTAGATTTATATGTATAGATTTATGTACTTAGCCTATGCCTATAATCCTATATTGATTCTGGCTGTACTTCAACTTATTTTTGATTTAAGTTTTTCCACAATTATGATTACTTTTATTTCCACATTAATAGATCACAATGATCCTACATATTGTCCAGATCATTAGGTTAATTAAATGATAAAGATCTACAGCTACCACGAATTGAGTCACTACTATTTAGATTTAGTATTATGACTATGACCACCACGAGTATAACTATTACTATAACCAATTTTCGATAAGACTGAACTCCGAATTAGATCTAGCCTTATTACACAAGTTTATGCTTAAAATATGATTTCATTCAACCATACGAATATGTTATATGCCCATATATTTTATGCATCAAATATATCTTTACCAAGATATAGATCTAGAATGCAAACTATTACCTTCTTTTCACTTTCTTAACATTAGAGTCTAGATATTCAAAGAATTTGCAATTTCACGTCAGGCGACTGACTCACTATGCCAGATTAGGCACTATTTTCATGGCCAAATCAGTTTTGATTTTAGCCGATCAAACTAAAATTATATTTTAGTTCAAATTCTTTACGAAATACTCCTACCTTCAGTCAAGTTAAAATTAACAGATCTAATTAAATAATATAATTAAATAAAATAATATAATACACACAAATGAAATAAATAAATGAGACTACCTTCTATGGGAGGGGATAAAAATCTGACATATACTGATAACGAGGTACGTAACTCGGCAACAACGGATATGACGTTTACACAACAAAACAAACGACACACCCTAAAACACTCAATATAGCTCTCTATCTAAATTACGTCTTTTCACAACTGTTTAAGGCTCCACCACCTGATTTTACTCAGGCTAACGTACGAGATTTAGACAGAATCTATTTCTAAGGGGAATCTAAACATATACTAATAAGAAAAAATGGACACTTAGCTTTTTTGTAGGTTTCAGTAAATCGACAGCAAATTCCACTGTAACGGTTTTTCTCGAGTTCTGACTCTATCTTCGGTACTGCCACTGGATACAATGTCGAGTATCCCACGTAATGCCCCAGATACGCTGATGTGCCACAGCAAAATATTTCAGATTCTTCTACGACCGTTGACGATTAATTCCGATGACTTGACTTGACGAATAATTCCGATGACTTGACGATTAATTCCGATGACTTGACTTGTGTAGTTGCTGACGAATAAACAGTTCTCCTGGCGATGAGTTGATTCACGTAGACGACTACTGGCAATCAACAGTTTCTTGACGTCAACTGGAACTGGACGATAGAAGAAAAAACGAATCTTCCGACGATGTCTTGATCTGGGCGATTGACGAATAACGGCTGAATAAAAACGACGACTTGAGCTTTGCTGACAAATGTTCACTTGAAGTTCCGCTGCTACACTGGTACCTGACGACGAATGATTACTCAAAGTTCCTTTGTTAGACCAGACTGTCTAAACTGTCCACTGAAGACTAGGTGAGAGTAAGGTCACCTTCAACGGTTTTCCGTTAGACGACTAACGATTTCAACGAAGTAACTCTGTACTCAAGAGTTTAGATCTAGATATGATCTAGATATGATCAACGACCCACTATCGATTAGTGGTACTATTATACTACTTTAAATATAACACTAACCTTCCCAAGGTTAACTGCAGCGACCGTTATTCTAGTGGCAACCGGTACGACGAATCTCTTGTAGGGTGAGACTAAACGAGTAGACGATGACGATCTAGTTAGCTGATATATCCGACAGCGGGCAAACTGTCCTTCTCATAACCGATGAGGTAAAACTTGATACGACTATGTGGCTCTTGTGACTGTCTTCTCAAACGACGATGACGAGAAAAAATGTAGATTCACCAACAATCTGTAACCCGTTATGATGGAACGGTTTCTCTGGTTTTAGGTCGATTCAGCAAACGAAGATCCGATGTTGCTAGTACAAACGTTGCGTTGACTAGACTAGACTTTACGATGATCACTGTCCCGACGAAGGTCTCAGGGTGACCTTAGTTAACGGCTACGAGCCGTTGCACGTACGATTCAAACGACGACTATGTAGAACTGCGAAAAAGACTTACGAACAAAGTCACTCTGCGACGATGATGTTCCGATGAACTTCCTTATCCTCGAGTGCACGACCCTTACTTGAGTAGACGTTCGGCTCCTGGTTCAGCTTCTGGTTCGGTTCGGGTTCTGGTTCGTTGCGGGGTCGCCACTGTGATGTTATCGTTTGGCTGTCTTCAGGTTGTACTGTAGTCAACTATAAATTACTCTGCAGGCGTTTGAGTATTATTGTCCGGGTGTATTTGATGCAGTTAACTATCCAATACTGACACGAAAACAGAAACACAACATCGATTTCCAAACCAGAACAGAATCAAGAAATGCTGGTTAACAATTGAAATAGTATTTAATTACGAACTAGGCCACAGTCAAATGTCGAATAACTACTACTATGATAAACTATGTCTACACCCTACGAGATCCTAGCGCTAACTAACTATAATTATGAATTGAGTACATGACAATTGTCATCCTTCTCCCCTACTAGTACTTGTATCTGGTGAAGAAAGTATCTCATCAAAATATTACAGAATTTAATCAACAGACAACTTATATTTTCTTTCTTGATCCTATTCCAATCCCGCCAATCGGAACTCTTCCTCTTTCTCTTCTCTTTCCCTCCCCCTCTATTTTCTCTCTCTCCTCCTTGTTTATGGAGTGTACATGTTTATGTGTTGCGTGTGTGTGTGTGTGAAATGGAAAGATCTATCCATCGTCCAGAAAGTTCAGTTTATATTTGTAAACATTCCGCATTAAACTTACAAAGTTTTAGATAGATTTATGATATATGTGTAAGTGCCAGATGACAACGTTGTCTAGGTGATTCGATAAGTTTATGTTGATCGGACACATCAGATTCTGATGTTACAAATTAGATTTACTTTATTCACTCTTCCAAATGTATGAATCTTTTTAATAAATGCAAAGAATTAATTCTAGAATTACTAATCACTCTAATAATATACACACTACATAAATGTACAATTCAATGTAAACTCTTTTACTCTAGTATACTGAATGTATCCATCCTTTAAATACTACCTTGGAATATAGACCTTATAGAGCTAAGGGAAAAAAAACGTCATAGTTTTAAAAAAGCTTGTTATTATTCGTCAACAACATACGCTGCAGAAATGCAATCTAAAACTAAACTGAAGGCAATGGCTGCTTTATGTAATTAACAATAATTAATTGCCTAATGAAGTATTTTGATTTTATATTAGTGTATTCTTAGGTACAATAAATACTTGTTTAAAGTATTAACTTGATCGGCGAATTCGTGAAGGAGAAATAGCGGGGGTTACAATTATTTAAGTGGACTAAACCCAACAAATTCAGCCTTATCTGTGAGTATTGAAGGATTAGTTTCCCTTGTTGGTATCAAACAAAATAATAAATTACCAGTAATGAATTGACTAATTGGTTTCTTTTCAACAATTGATTTATGTCTTGTATGCCATTGAATAATTGTGTCAAGTTTCAGCTTAATTCGAGAATGCACACTTTTTACCAGACAGACGGACAGACAAACAGACAGACAAAGTGAGTTATAAATAAGAGCATATGATTATAAAACTTTAGTATTGCACAAACAAATGAATTATCTAGTAGCGATTTAAAATCTCAATGTTGTTAAAAACCCAGGAACGTGTTTATAAACAACTTAGCTTTATTTCTTTTAAAAAATGTTGGACTTCCCATGTAACAGTTAATGGATATAAAACAACAAGAAGGAAAAACAATTCATCTTCAATTATTTCAAGGATTTGTTGAAGTTTACTCTTCGAAAATAATCAATTCAACGTCTCTATAAAAATTAGGTCAGTAGGTCACACAATTAAAACTCTTTTATCAAAGCTTATCTTATCTTTGAAATACAGACGTTACTTAACGAGAAATCAAGATGGTTATGTCCTACGCGTGTTCTAGTCAATCTAGTCATGCATGTTAATTAACGACTTAAATTCTGTCTGAATGACTAACGCTTATATTAAGTCTGGTGCACATTTTGTACGCAATGTTTCTTCCACTCTCCATTCTCGGATCAAGTTGAAACTGTGTACAATTAATGAAAATCTAAGACAATAAATGCATCAATAACAAAATGTACCAATTATTTCAATTATTTAATAATTTTGTGGTAGTTAATTAATTTTCTTCTTTTTTTGAAAAAAGGGATTTAAACATTGTAATATTGAGAGACAAGGCATGGATTTTTGTTTTTGTTTTTAGGGTTCTTTTTCTTAGGTAAGCTTTACTACTTTTTTTGAAAATTATTATTTTTTTGTTTCTCTTGTTAAAGCTGATTTCCAATCCATACTGAAGGGTACAGAAACAATAAAAGTAATTAGACATTAATATTCAAAAACCAATATAATGAATATGAGTTGATTACTTTTCTTTTGTATTGTCTGTACATTAACAATCAATAACACAACATAATACAATAATAGCTACTGTGTTATGATACTGAAAGCCAATGCTGGAAAGTCCAAGATTCATACCAGAGCTTGTGCATACAAACACACACACAAACACACTGTCAGAACCGGTGCATACAAACACAAACACACTGCCAGAGCTGGTGCATACAAACAGAAACACGCTGCCAGAGCTGGTGCACACAAACACACCGCCAGAGCTGGTGCACACAAACACAAACACACTGCCAGAGCTGGTGCATACAAACACACACACATACTTAAGAGTACTTTTTACTTTAGACACAAACCCAACAAAACAGAAATTGATTATTTCTCAAGGCGCGCTTTCTCGGGACGCGTTGCAACGCAGAGCGTTGCCATGAAGTCCCATGGACAGACAAACCTACTTAGCTAATGATATGTGATGTGTATGAGCTTGAAGGCATCCGACATGTTGTCTTCTTTACATTTAACTTAGACGCCAAGTAAAACATTTCAATTTTGTGCAAGACTTCCGGTTCCGTTATAAATGGTCTCCCTTGAGTTTGTAGTTTAACTAGAAAATGATTTAGAGTAATTTGTTTTTATTGTACAGTAGACTGAGTGATTTCAGGAGGTCGGAGGGAAGCAATCCATCAGGAATGCCACGATATCACTGAGGCGACCGTATACATTTGTGGGACTAAATATTTGGAATTTCAAAAAGCTGTGATTGAGTGACACTATTTTATAACTTTGTTTTCTGCTATAATATAATAAATAAAAATTTATTCTGTTCACCGTACCAGAGACAACAGACAATGAAATAATTCACATCTTCTGTGTCTACATAATCTCAATCTGGGTATATGTAGTGCCAAATATGCTACCACATGATCAACCCGTCCAAAAAGTACTTAGTCTCCATAAAATAGTTGTTTACAAAAGTAAGGTCATCTTCTCTAGATAAAAATATATTGACTCATAGACTAGCGCAACATTCGGTTCAGGTACACTTATAATGACTGATGAGTGAATATACCAGTTTCTGGCATCACCACGAGTAAAGGTGGGCGGATGGTTTGGTTGTGTCGTCTGAAGAGATTCTGGTTAAATCACGAGGCGACCTGTCGTAGTTTGATTAATAAATGTAGGTTGAAGTTGAGTAGAGAAGAACAAAAAAAGAAATATATGACAAAAGATGTGAACTTTAAAAAGCTGATACAAGCTCTCTGTCTGGTAAAATATACACGTTATTTCTCCCACACCCAAATCTCTGATTAAGTTGAAACTTTGCAGAATTATTCATTGGCATAGACAAGGCACGAATCACCAACCAATTAGTCAATTTCTCGCAATTAATACATTATTTTGCTTGATATCAACCAAGAAAGTTAATCCTTTAGTATACATATGTAAGGTCTCTTCGCGTTAGATAATTAAATACATTATTTATATCTTACAAAACTTATTGTTATTAATTATTTTATTTGATATATAATAAGGGAAATACATTCTACATTATTGAAAGATATAGTCTTTTCCCTTAGAATTTCTTAGAATTTCTAATTTCCTTGATTTGCTACATACATTTGCTTTCATATTTGGTCCTATCTATATCTATATCTATAAATAATAGTTATATTCAGTTTTATTTTGAAATAAACTTTCTGTTCTACATTGAGAATGTAATACACCTACATCTCTTTGATTGACCAGCTGTTTGGAGCTAAAAACTAACGACTGAGGATCAACACTAACAAACTGCACCTTTAAAACAACTCGCGTCTTTAAAGTGAAGTTTCTTACTAGCACACGTTTCATTGTTAGCTCCTAGACATTTCAGACCAAACACTTATAACTATTGACTAAGTTAATCACACTACTAGTTCTCAAGAGATGGCAAAAGTAGACGTTCTCAAATGTTTATCCTACTTAGAATAATGAACGAATGCTACATGAGGACAAATGATAGGGATGGAAACATGAGAGGATGAATTACAGTAAGTAATAGTTTTAACCGAATCTCTAGGGGGAGACCCAAGACATACATCTTCAGACGGTTCCGTCCGGTCTCCTTTTGTCTGCTCGACTGTTTTGTACTCTTTCATCCACACATTAAAACTGGATCGCTCGGCATGAGTTCGCTCCCCCTGAGATTTGAGTCAATTCTAATGGAGCAAGAAGAGATGTCATTCAAGTCTAGAAGTAGCCCCGAACTGACCACAACATAAAGTGTTGAAAACAATTTAATAGAGAGGTTCTTAACTTATACGGCAAAGTATTCCCCTCGGCGTTACTATAAACAACTCTGAAGCTTGGATGTAACATCATAGAGTAACAGAGTGGTTCTAAAGTTAACTGCAAAGTATCTCCCAGGCGCTACTATAAACAAGCCTAAAATTTGGATGTAACATCATAGAGTAACAGAGTGGTTCTAAAGTTAACTGCAAAGTATCCCCCACGCCCTACGCTAATATAGGAAAACAAAAGTATGAATGAAATCAGCATTTATTCAAGCATTTCTAAGCCTTTTTCTCAAAGATTAACCTCTCATCATAGACTTATATTATAGACTGGACATGGAGATCTTTTAACACTAGACAAAAAATGTTTTTTTTTTAAAGTTGAAACTAGTCTTTGTTTTATAAAGTAATTGTATGAGGTCTTTTTTTCAACCCCTAACCTATGTAACATATAATTTAATTTTTAGATCTAGATCTAGTCATTGAACATCAAAAGATAAGAGAGCCCTCGTCTCATTATTATATTTTGCTGTTTTTAGATAGGCTACATAATCTAGAAAGTTCTAGTTAATCAATCTATTTAAGTGTACATGAGATAATTAAAATCATCAGACACGAATTACCTCAATCTAGGATTCTTGAATCATCTCAATGGAAACTAACAGGAAATGACTTTGTTTCATACATTCTGCGTGAATGTAAAGTTCTGTGATTAATAGCCCCTTCTAAAGAAAATCCGAGAAATGATTTTGCATTAGTTCTAAACTTTGAAAACTAAAGATCATTACTTTTCTAAGACAGAAAAGATTAACTTCCGTTACAGCTTGAAAAAGAGTTACGTACATTAAAATCTATATATAGGTCTGTGAATCGATCAATTGCGGATATGGATTTGTTTCCGATTTCGAGGCTAGATATAATATATACAAGTCTTTGACATTTATATTTTGAAGTTACTAAAATAGACAAAGAAATTTCTTGCATTGTAGAAATATGAACCATACCTTGACAGACTATACACAAGAAAGAAAGGAAACTAGAGAAGCATGGCAAATTATTTTTTAGCCAAATTACTATAATCATGATAATGACCATGCCCTGCATTACGCTCGCAAAGGGACGCTTATTCTTAGTCAAAGGAAATAATAATTAACAATGTAAAAATAAGTAGCCTTGTTATCTTAATTTTTATTTAGTAGAGGGAGAGGGACTAAGAATACATTTTACATCTTTATGGAAAAATATATGCAAGAAAATGTCGGTTTGGATAAAAAAAAGCTAGTAAAACAGAGACTCTATTGTTCCCCTGTTTCCCACTTCATTGAATAACATCAGTGTCTTTAATGTAATCATTTCCCTTGTAACGTTTGGGTGAAACTAGTCGGAATGTATATTTTGTTTCTATAGTTATTATTTATTTTTAAATGATCAAATTTTAAGACTGATTTCCTATTGAATAATAAAGATTATTATAACAGTACTTGCTAATATTGAAACAATCTGACATTAACTTTTTCACATGTAAATTATGACTTATTATGAGTGGGTCTGGTGTGAATGTACATTTTGATTTTATATATTTAGATATATATTCGGTGTAAGCACAAATTGTTAGGCAAATTTTCTTACGGACAATAAAGATTATTATTATTTTTACTATTAATTTACACTATTTAAACTATATCTGAAAAACAATTAATATTCATTCTCTGGCAATGCCAGGGTAGAACGTCATTAGAGAGAGTCAAAATTAATGGACCTCATTCACCAATTGTAAATAAGCACATTTAGTCAAGTCATAATATTGATAAAATCATGAAAATTACGTATCACGTGACAACCTTACGTATTGTTTAATTTGTATAGAACATATAGAGAAAATGTTTTTTTACGTTTGGTGAATAAGGCCCATTGTAATTCCTTTAACAGCGTCCACTAAGAAGTTTTCTGGTGATGTGACAGGTCTGCAGCAGTGCTGCCCTCTGACAGGCAAGAGAATCTTCTTATTGATGTTAAATGCCTTGAAGGTATGTTTGAGGTCAGTTGTTATTACCCCCTCAGTCAATATACCAACAGGATATATTGTTATTTTAGACATCTTCCATTATTTATTAAGTTATTAAATGATTATTGGGGAAAGCCTGGACGAGGGGCCAAGTACGCTTGAAGGAGCTCGAGGTTCGACACCCGACTCTAGCAGAGATGTCTTTATTGAGCGCCTAAAGACAGCACTGAAAAACCTTCTCCCAGATACAACTCTCCACTGGTCCACAAATGACATTGGATTATAGCGCTCTGAGAATGCTGTAAGCATGAAAGTAGCGCTACATAAAACGCCACAAATTAATTATTATTATTATAATTGAAGCTTTATTCACAAAGCGCTGGTTGTGAATGTGTATGTGTTAGTATGTGAATGTTTTTCGAATTTTTCATCAATATTGTTTTTGTACAGTAGTTACGCTGAGGTTGTCAATGGTAATCAAACTGAATTTCCATTAGAATGGATCAATAAAAATTGTCTTCTCTTCTCTTATTTTATAACAGAGACAATACTTCAATGTAACAAGATTACAAAGAGAGGCGGCCCCCGTCGGAGTCGTATCCCTGTCAGATCCGCCTATTCGCAAGATGTTTCGGATGTTCCTTCTAAGTCTCTGGCTCAATTCCTGTATGCTCCCATCCTTAAACTATCGCAATATTTCTGAAAGAACAGTAAAGGTTAAATCATATTTTCAAAAGCCATTAGTGTTTTTTTCTAACCGTGATGGACAGACCAACCAACAGACAAAACGCACAAAAATATGCTTGTTTCATTCTAATGGGGGCACTAAACAATTTTTTTTTAAAAATCTGATTTTTTAAAAAAGTTAAGAAATTAGTTTAGAATCATGTCATTTCCGGGCTAACACGAAAGCCGCTGCTAAAAGTTCATTTTAAAAAATGTGCGTAATATCTACATGCCAAGAGCATTTCTTATAGTAACATTTCCTCCCTTACATTTACGTAATTGTTTTAGAATTGGTGTTTTGTTATTAAAAAATCGCTTGCATAATTAATTTTATAAATTAAACGGTTTGCTTTTAGAAAACTAAAAGTAGCCGTTGCACCTAAACTTTTCAAGCCGCATTTAATGGTGAAATAATATTTTTCGTATCTCTTCTAGTTTTGGCGCCCTGAGTGTGACAGACGGACAGACGGACATTTTGCACAAAACTAATAGCGGCTTTTTCCCCTTACCGGGGCCGCTAAAAATAGTTTAACTTTTCGTAGTTATGAAAAAGGAAGGTTCTATACCACAAACATTTTAACCTCCAGTAAAGCACACACACACTATCTATAAAGTACATGGGTGTTGGGTAAGAAAACCAGGTCTAAAAGCGCGCACCCCTCCCTCTTGCCCTGTCTAGTCGTGTATGCACAACCTCGCCTCCATTACTTACACCTCCCTCCAGATTCATGAAAGGCAATCTTTGCGAGATCCCTGTGATAACCATGTCTGTACTATCGCCCGGTCATTGAATGTTAAACAAAGTCTCCAGACGCAGCTAAGGGGTGAGACGAGAGTAAGTGGATCTTCAACTGACAGGTCAAATGGTTTGTCAAAGTTCCAGGGAAGATGTCATGTCACCGCAACATGTCAATCAAGGGTGTTTAGGAAAGAGATTAATTCTCTGATCCATTTCTTCATTACGTTGAAAAAACAACTGAGTCTTCAGTTCATTGAGACCATGTTTAACGTAATATAATGTGTAATTAGATCTGTAAGTGTAAGATGATAAAGAAAGGATGTGAGAATATAGTGTAGGAGAACACAGGAAACACGAGTCGAGGTGGTTGAGTGATAAAGACAAGTCTGTCGAACAGAAGGTCCCGAGTTCGAATCCTAGTGAATACTTATATTTTTTTTTAATTCTGGATCTTTAGGGCTCCTCTGAGTCCACCCAGCTCCAATGGGTACCTGACATTAGTTGGGGAAAATTGGCCGTTGTGCTGGCCTCATTACTCCTTAACTAACCGTGGACCACAGAAAAATATGACCTTTACATCATCCCTCCCCCTCAGTTCGCAAGGTCTTTAAATTGGACCTTTTAACACACGAAACAGTTTACTATATGCACAGCAATAATATCCGCCGCTCATTTGTTCACTATAACAAAACAGGCATAAGGAGATTGCCTGAGGCAAACAAGATTTCTAAAGACAGTATGAAGTTACGAAAAATCATCAGAGGTAGAGAAATTCGCTAGAGACAATGTGGATCACTGCGGGCCATTAGACTAATGAACATTACTTCTGCTTAGGTAGATCACCAAGCTGAAATAGAATTGAGAAAGCAAATAAATGTTGCCCAAACGAGACCATACGTTAAAATAGGCCTGAAACTGACCTGCGACGTCACAACCTGTGAGCTGTTTAGACCAATATCTCGTAGCCAGGTCATATTGGTCTAAACTGGCCACAGGTTGCAACGTTGCAGGTCAGTGTTCAGACCTTTCTATGACGATTGGTCTCGGCCCAAGACTTTCTTAAACTTACGATAAAAAATCACTTCTTATAATATGAGCTAAACGTTAACATTTTTACCACGTTTTTCACTTGTAAATAAAAATGTTCAATAACTTTTAAAAATCTAAATACTTGCTAATAGAATCTATTGTGATACGAACATAAATGATGTTCTAATTGAAAAGAAAACCGACTACAGATTAATAAAGATTAATAATCCAGTTATTTAAAAAAAATCACTCAAAATTAAGAACGAGAACCAGAAATCAAAAACAAAGTAAAGAAAGAGAACGAGAGAGACAAAAATGCAACGTACACATATATAAATAGAGAGAGTTCAGAAAAGAGAGACAAATGTAGAACGTTGGAGCGAGAAAAGTGAAAGAATCCAAGGAAAGAAA
>JADKLZ010045670.1:0-13399 GCA_021533235.1 Biomphalaria straminea
GCTTTATAACACTCAACTCCTCATTTTGTTACATAAAGTAATATCTATTAAGTAGAAGTATTAAAAAAGGTGTTTTTTAAACTCATCTAATAAATTACTGCGTTCCTTCAAAAGAAAAGTAATTACATCCTACGCATATCCTGATGTCATAGTAGT
Organism: Biomphalaria straminea; assembly: GCA_021533235.1. Lineage (NCBI taxonomy): Eukaryota > Metazoa > Mollusca > Gastropoda > Planorbidae > Biomphalaria > Biomphalaria straminea. The sequence goes on from JADKLZ010045670.1 coordinate 157, forward strand.
CAGGCATGTTAATAAGAGATTTAAAGTTTTATAGGTTGTTCTTTTTCTGGCTGATTCAAGCAACCTGTCTCATTAACTTAATAACACTAAGGGAGAAAGAGCACTTGAACGTTGTCCAAGCAAATGGAATCATCAATGTTCCCTTTAGAAACACAGCTAGCTAGCTGTAACAAAGTAGAGTAGATAAAAAGACAGACTGTTACTCTTTGAGATATTCAGTACACACCAGTGATCATTATTAAGCGTCCCTCCCAATGCCTATCTAATTTTTTTAATTTCAAAACTCTCCCGCTCTTGTTTTCTTCATTTTTCTCTTCAATCTCCGCCAAATTTCTCTTTAGCGATAACTCTTTTTGTTTCTTCTTTTTCTAATGTCAATGTATTCTATTGCTTCAAGAATGTTGACTGGATTTCTAAAAACAAAATTTAAACTAAGAACTAGTAAGAAGAGATTTCCGTGTTTAAAATTTTAAAAAGTATCGATAATCCCATAATAGTTGAAAATAAACGAAATAAATAATTATCAGTAAAGTGTGTGTGGCACAGAAATTTTCGTGGAAACTTAGAAGGAGGAGGGAAATGGAACGAGGCGGAAAATGATCTAATTTAGCAGCATCGTGAGTCTTACGGAGCAGTTTTGACTATCTTCACTCCCCATAATATTTGGCAATAAATCCTTTTGTTGACTCTTTCAGTACATCAAAAGTCTGAGACTTCAGATCCTCGAGTCCAGAAACTGTCACGATGTCCCAATATTTGTAGTTGGCAACAAACACGATCTAGCAGACGAGAGAGGCGTCCCACGCCGGGAGGTCAGGGAGGTGAGTTACTTGACCTAAATTATTATTTTTTTATTTTTTTTTAAGAAGTATTGCTTGCAGCTTTAAAAGGATTTTCATCTGTGGATCTGTGGATGTTACCTATAAACAGCTAGATGTTTTGGTGTAGAAAAAACAGTAAGAATTGCCAAGCTATGCAATTTTGAAGATACTTTTGAATTACCAGACTGTTATTCGAAACTCTGAGTTTTGCCCCTTGTTGTACAAATTAAGTGTTATTATTTAGGTGTCAGGAGTGTTCTTTAAATCGTGAAGATTATCGAATAAAATATTAATTAGTAGCTAAACTGGAGATTTTCATATAATGGGGAGAAATTCATAAGTGAAAAAAAAGCTTTCTGTTGTGTCCTATGTATAAAATGTTGAATCATTTATAAACTATACATTTTAAAAATGATAATAATAATTTGGTGAATCTTTTAGCACTTTGAAATCAAATTTAGAACATGAAAAAGTTAAACAAAGAATAGAGTAATTTAGTACAATCACTACCATAACAAGGTAATAGTGTATATGATTTATATTTAACGAATCTTTGTGATTCAAACATGTACATACTAAAGTCTTGTGATGGTTAATTGTAATAAGCACAAGTGTTAAGAACTAATGAAAGTCCAACATAGAGGGAATGTAGAATTGAAAATGTGTAAGGACAAGGGAAAAAACAACAAGGTGTTAGATTGAAAATAAAACAGTGGCCTAGCTAGAAATTTGCCATCATTTGGGGGCCCAGGGGGGGGATTTTTAAATGCTCCCCCTCTCCTCCCCACACCCAAGCTACGCCACTGAAACAAAAGGAAGTTATTGTTGAGTAGATAATTATAAAAATATTGATTATCTAAACAAATCTCAATAGAAAGAAGTGTCTCCATGTGAGTGAAGACATATGTGCATTTTTTTAGTAACATAAATTTAAAGAAAAAAAAAAAGCCCCTACTGAGGATCGAACTCAGGACCCCTAGTTTACAAGACTAGTGCTCTAACCACTGAGCTATAGAGGCTGTTACGCACGCGTCGGTAAACGCTCTAAAAAAGGATCATATCAGCTTTCACACATAGACCAGCGTATAAGTATTTGGTATTTATCTTTTATTTTTATCTTACCTTATCTTATATGTTACAGACGTTACTTCAAAAAAAAAAAGAAGATGATTACGTCCTACGCGTCATGCAATTAGTTATGCATCTTAACCAATGACATAAAGCCTGCCAAGTCACTGGTTTTCCTGGCTAGCTCTAATAGCGCTAGGGAAGAAGGAGCTTTTGTACAAATTTGTTCTAAAATTTGTCCTAGCATATCGGACGAGGAATGCACCTTTTTCTTTGTATCTTTCTGAGTATTTTATTAAATTTTGTTTTTGAATTTAAAGATTATGGTTCAGTGTTCTATATGTGATTGCTACTTTACTTTGAGTCTTCTATCCTGAATGCTTTCTAAATTTTGTAATTTTACTAAAGGTGTTACTCTAGTCAAATATGAATATTCGTTTTGTTATGAATCTCACTGCTCTATTTTGTGTCTGTTCCAGTTTTTTAAAAATGTTTTCTTGAGTTGACGGGTTCCAAACAGAGGATGCATATTCTATTATTGGCCTAACCAAGGTTAAATAATATTTTAATTTTATGTTCTTATTTGATTTATAGTATTTTCTTCTAATAAACCGTAATGCTTTTTTTTTTATTTTTAATAGTTTCGTCAATATAGGTATTCCATGAAAGTTTTTCATTTAGGTATTCTGCATTTTTAGTCTGTGTTACTGGTTTACCATGAATAAAATAAGTGGAATTAATTTGTTTTAGTATTTTTTTTTGTTAGGCTACTCTTAATAACTGACACTTTACTGGGTGGAAAGACATGCTCTGATTTGATTTCCAATATTCATCTAATTCTCTTTGTAATGTGATAATTGTGATGTGTGCATTTTTTTGTTGTAAAATAAATTTAAAGAAAAAAAAATTTAGCCCCTACTGAGGATCGAACTCAGGACCCCTAGTTTACAAGACTAGTGCTCTAACCACTGAGCTATAGAGGCTGTTAAGCCTCGCATCGGTAAACACTGTAAAAACGATCATATCAGCTTTCACACATGGGTCTGCGTATAAGTGTTTGGTATTGATCTGTTTCTTTTTAAATACCAAATGCTACTTATGGATCATATACTGACTCACACTGAATAGTTGGTTTGAATATATCAAGGATATAGAAAATATATGGCCTACAACTAGTCTCTACATCTAGAACCTTGGCCTGTTTTCAAGCGATAGGTGTGAATTTCAACTTAAACTAAATTTTTGTGTATGTTAAGGTTTAATTTAAGTTGAAATTCACACCTATGGCTTGTAAGGAAATACAAAGAACATGCATAAATGTACCCTGCGGGACCAAGTAAAACAAAGGACGTTTGGGCCACGAGGCCTTCATCAGCTACAAAACAAACAAAAAATAACAAACAATTAACACAAAAGAGTCTTAAGGTAACTTATCTGTCCGATGTTGTTCTCTATCGAGGCAGAAAATAAATGAGCTACGCTGGGTGTAAAAGTGCGGGAAATCGGAAGGGGGCGGAGGAGATTATATGTCGTCATGTTATACTGGGACGGACGTGTTTCTGTCTCCTCTTTTCTGTCACATCTCTTATCCCTTATGCTAGAACAAATTCGTGTAAGTGCTCCTCCTTCCTTGGTACCATTAGAGAATGGAAATGGGCTGCCTGACTCTGCCAGGATATCCAACAAACTTAGCAGAGTTAAGTTTAAGTCATTGATTTACATGCATGTCTGGATTAAAGCATAAAATTATCATCTACAATTTTATATAATACAGAGTCTACAAACTCATTAAAGAAGATAATAACGTCCTACCAATGACTTCCATTCTGACAAGTCACTGGTATTCCTGGCTGGCTCGGGGAACCCATTCCACGCTCTAATAGCACTAGGAAAGATGGAGTATTTGTACACGTTTGTCCTAAAGATCCCCTTTCAGACCTTTTGGTCTATAGGGCTGATGATGTAAAGGTATCTGATTCTGTGGCCTACGGTTAACGATGGTGTCATGTGGCCAGCACAACGACCAACCGCCAGTTACACATTAGAGCTGGGTGGACTCAGAGGCGCCCAAGGATCCCGAAATAAAAATCCCAGTCTTACCAGGATTCGAACCCGGGACCCCCGATTCAGAAGCCAAGCGCTTTACCGCTCAGCCACCGGGCCTCAAGTTTGTCCCAGCATATGGAAATCTCGTGGGACGTCCGGTCAAAGCTTCGTTAAGTTAGCTAGTACTTGTCTAGTGGTGACAAGATTTCTATATACGACTCTTAATATCATTCTTAGCCGTCGCTGAAAAAACAAATTTAGATATTTTTTTTAAAGTGGAAAAGAGTAAATTAGGATTTGTATAATTTTGCGAAAGCTTAATAAAATGAACATTGAACGGAAGTTTATGGTGATGCAAAGCCAATGGCTTAGTATTACATATGTATGGAATGACTTGAATCTTCAATTTGTAAATCAGTATTTTATAATAGCATTCCAAAGTAAGTAGGCGGACATTATTTTCTTTACGAGTACCAAAAGTTTTCTTTCTAAATTCCATATTAATATAATTGGTGGATATTTTTCTATAATAAGAAAAATAAAAAATCATACATATGTTTAGGTTAACAAAAAAAAAAAAATCGGGGTACGATTGCTAGATTCTAAAAGTAAACTAATTAGGATGCTAGATAATACTATATGATACTATATGATACTATATGATACTATATGATACTAGATCTCTCCTTTTTATTCTAATTTGGTATCTCTATATTTATTAGACATGACATTTGATACATTTAAAAAAAAATGTTTTTAACTACGGTAAAATATTTGGTTTCAGATGCCCAAGGTAAAATGTCAATTCTGCAATAATTGCGATCTTCCTTAGGCATAGATCAAAATCATATCTAGTGAACGTTCCGTAATGTGAAAACATTTCGTCATAGGTCCCAGCTTTTTTATTTTGCTTACGCTCCAGTTGAACGCCTTAGCCCGTGAATCTTTCTGCACTGTTTCTGTCCAGGCCCACGGCAAGAAATACATAGATGTCTCATAGCTAAGTAGGGCCTATACAAATATCTATTGTTTCCGGAACACTTAGGCCAGGTCTAAATTTCAGACACGAGTTATAGCCGCTTGTCCAAAACAAACGAGAATCTATCCTCTACAGTTATCTTATATAATACAGACGTTACTTCAAAAAGAAGATGATTGCGTCCTACGCGTCACGCATCTAGTCATGCATGTTAACCAAGGACTTAAATTCTGCCAAGTCAATGGTTTTCCTGGCTGGCTCAGGCAACCCATTCCATGCTCTAATAGCACTAGGGGGGAATAAGGATTCGAGCACTTTTACCAATTTTTCCTACCATATGGAACGAGGAATGTGCCTTTATCGTTGTGTCGTTCTGGGAGACAGAGGCACGTGACAGAGCATCATGGCGTCGCGCTGTGAAAACTTGTGCACAGGTTGCCGAGGAAAAGAAAACGCAGGCAGAAGAAAAACGCTAAAGAAAAAAAAGCAAGGCCAATGACACTAGCTCCAGCTAGAATATCCTGCCCAGTGTGCAGCCGAGCATTCCGGGCTCACATGGGTCTAACCTGCCACATGAGGATTCGAGGCATAAAACCCCAGTGCAAAGCCCTCAACCCCCTGGATGACAAAGTGGTCATCATCGAACCACGATGGACAAATTAAATATATAGGCTATATTAAATTTTGTATTTGAAGACTAAACGTTCACTGTTTCATTATGCACTGCAGCTGCATTAGGTATACTTATACACTGCGGGTAAAGCTTCGAAGGGCCGAAACTGATCCACTGTCCGTATTCTGGGCCTCACTGGTTTAGATCGAACTATACTAACTTGAACAGACATAGGCCCGCCACTTTACTTGTCAATCTGCTCAAGCAGTCGTATTATACAGGTCACTAAACCAAGTGGCTTTTTAGCAATAAAACACAAATCGTACATGACAAAGTATATAGCCTCTATAGCTCAGTGGTTAGAGCACTAGTCTTGTAAACTAGTGGTCCTGAGTTCGATCCTCAGTAGGGGCTGTCGAATGTAATATTTTATATAGCCAAATATATTTTTGTTTATTTTTAGAGAAAGACTTCATTTGATTTCTAGTCTGTATGTAGGCTACCAGTTACTCTGCTGTATCGCTACCTATGTATACAAGACTCTATTTAAACTTTATACTCTGTCACGATAAGTCTAGTCATCTAGATCTAGGGCTCTATCTAGGATATTATTAATAATAGTTTTATTTTATTTTAATTCACTTTTTTTTTTAATTAGACATACTTATATATATACTATAGGCTACATTATTATAGTATAATATGGGGGGTTATAGGCTACTAGTAGATAAGTAGACTAAGCCTAAGCAGAGTTAGATCTAGAAATACTAGCTAGACATAGATAACTAGATTTTAGATTATATTTTATTTAGATAGATCTAGTTATAGGCCTTCTAGATTCTAGATCTAGTAGAGCGAGGATGTCGAGTAGGCTACTTAGTAGGCTAAGTACTAAGTAGGGGCCTACTATAAATTAGATTTTTACTAGATCTGGTGTAAAAAAAAATTAACCAGGCCAGGCTTTGGGCTTGGGAACAGATAGATCTAGAATCTAGATCTAGAGCTATCTCAAAATTATGGTCTAGATATGTAGATTGTAAATACACACACATGGGCGCCCGCAGGGGGGTGCAAGGGGGTGCACTTGCACCCCCCTGGATTCTGAGTAGCAAAAGTGTAGACAATACAATTTTTGCAACATTAAATCAATTAACTTCTTAGTAACCACTGAGCAAATAGTAATTCCACTGTAGTACAATCATAAGGATAGTTAATGTTGGAGTTGACTAGTCTAGGTCTAATAGTAGGCTAAAATAGTAGGCTAATAGGAATAGATGGCCGACGTGCACCCCTCTAGATTCTAGTAGCCACATTGTAGCAAATTTTATAAAAATTAATTTCTTAGAAGTAGCAATTTAAGAAGTTTTGCTTCCACCGAAGTACAGCTGTAAGGAAAAACTATTGTTTCAATAAACAAGAATATGCTAATCAGGTGTTGATGGCTGACCATGTACGCTTTATTATAGTCTTGCAATTTTTAGTACTGTAAAAAAAAAGTGAAATATTCTATTTCACGTAGGCCTAAGTCGTGACAATTAGTTATCTCTTGCACATAATTATACTTATTATTATATTTAGTTATAAAAGGGCCTAGAATGGGAGAAATATTTTTTCTTTGTCTCGGAGAAGAAATCCTTGCTGATTTTATTTCAATACGATAAATGTGAAAGTTTCTTTGAACAAGAATGAGGAGTGCAGTCATATGTGTAAATGTATTTATGTTATGCACAGTTAAGGTCAGTTTTAGTGCTAGATAGCAGGTTAAACACGTCCATCAGTTTACGATTGCAGACTATACAAGAAAGCTCTTAATAATAATAAAGTTTAATTTTTAGAGCACTGTAGGCTCAAGGCACTGTGATAACATTACAAAAATAACAAGGTTACAAAGACAGTTTGTGAGAAAACACAAACTCATTATCGGTCCCCGAAGTGGTCCACCCAGGCAGGTAAAAAGACAGGTATCAATATTTTCAGAAAAAACATCATAATTAAATTCTTTCAAAGAAAAATGACAAAGAAAAATGGAAAAAGAAGGTTGACAGATCTTGCGTGGTCCAGCAGACCATAGGATATGTGAAAGTGAATGTGGAGTCAAATGTGAACCTGGCCTAACTGATGTCTTATAATGAATATCTAATTTATCTAATTGTCTGTAGGGTCAATCTCCAAAAAAAAATTCCTTTTGTCAATTATATATATAATGTTTGCAATGGAAAATTACACCTGATAATATGAATACCTACTTAATTATTGTTGTTTTAAATTATGTCACACTTATTTGCATTTAAATATTTTTTTTTCTCTTAAAAAAAAGGAAACATTATTTTTGGATAGGTGTAATGCTCTGCATGATAGAACTTAAGTAGCGTAGCGACACAAATGTTAAAAAAAAATTGTCTACTAAAAGTCAAAAACCATTTGCATAAATGTGTAAAAGAATGGTAAAAAATTACATCCCTTACTAAAGAGCTTGTTACTATTTATAGTGAATAGTTGTAAAAGTGGTGTATTTTTTGAAAAAAAAAAACTGCTTGCATAAGTGATTTAAAAAATAGATTTTTCGCGTTTAGAAAAGCAGAATCTAGTCTTGTTTTCCGATGGGCTATTCGTGCGGCGTTATTCAAAATATCGCTGTTGCTTTGCTATTTTGTCATCAGATATACCTGCTAGCAAGGCGTTGCAGTAGTCAAGTCGGGATAGTATGAAAGCTATAGCTAGCTTTTTTGTTGACTCTGTCGTCAAACTGAGTCAAACAGGGTCGGAAATGACCTAATCATTGAAGCTGAAGATAACGGCCCTTGCAGTGCTGACATGTGTGGGCCGACAAATATGCCATGAATGCCATCACATGCCATCGTACTAGGCAAAGCGACAATTTGAATTAACGTAGCAATGGCAGCAGCAAGAAACAAAAAAAAAAAAAAAAACGAGCATCAACATTTGCTGGGTATTTTGGTGATGAAACTGCAGATATCTGTGTCACTTTTCGGTTTGTTTGTTGATTGCGATCGAATTTGAGAACAAGTTACTGGTTTTGTTCCTGTTCGTATATGGGGGGGGGGGGGCTTCCCCCTTGAAACTACTTCCTTTTTTTAGTATTCTCCCTAGACGGAAATTTGCACCCCCCTGGAAAAAATCCTGCGGGCGCCCATGTACACACATAATAAATATATAGAATGTAATTGTAGTATAAATTAAAATAAATAAGTAAAGGTAGTCTCAGGTGAGTTGAGTTCTTTTTTAGTTTGTATTTTTTGCAATGATTTAGATTTTAGATTAGATCTAGATTCTAGATCTAGTAATTTTTTTGTAACTACATAAAAAAGCCTTTCATACATCGGCTACTTAACAGACGTCATTCACAGCTGTTACATAAACTAATCTAGATCTAGTGAAATTAGAATGTAGTCCAGATTGAAATTAGATCTACATGTAGAGCTAGATCTACCGGTATCTCGCTAGTTCTAAATTATATAAATCTATGTTCAGACATTGAAATAGAACCATGACTCGGCATGACCTACTTAGCGGTGTCGCTGGCTGCGCTGAGCCAGTCGGGAGTAGGAGAATAAAAAAAGCGAAGGGGGGAGAAAATTTGGCTGAAGAAAGAACAACTACATTCATATGTTCTGGTCGTTACGCAGCCTCTATAGCTCAGTGGTTAGAGCACTAGTCTTGTAAACTAGGGGTCCTGAGTTCGATCCTCAGTAGGGGCTTCATTTTTTTTATATTTTATAAATTATATTACTGGGATTTGGTTATTTTCCTTTTATTTTTACAATGACAATATATATCACAACGATTTTACTAAGCTCTCGATATTCCTGGCTGATTCAGACAACCAGTCCTTCCTGTAGCTTATGAAATAAGAAATATTTCTTTATCGTCATGCCTTCTATGATTATTTTATAAGGTTTTTATTTAGTAATTTGTAAGTTATGGTTCAGTGTTTTATGTATTGATATAACATGACTGTTTAATCTTCTAATCATTTTACAAATGATGTTACTCTTGTCAAATGTGAATATTCCTTTGTTATACACTTTTTTTATAACGGCTCTATTTTCCGAGTTTTCTAGCTTCTATAAGATTCTTAGAGTTGAGGGATCTCCCTTAGAAGAGTACGAATATTGCAATATTAATATAATCCTGATTTTTTTTATTCTAAGTAATCAGATACTACACGTAGTCTATAATTCTGTCATTCTAGTACTTTTTATTTTACACGATACAGCTTGTCAATGCTCTTTTTCTTCACTACTAAGAAATCCCCTTACCTAACTCAAAAATATAGAATCAATTTTTTTGTAAAATTAATACCACCTCAACATCCCTAATAATAGGCAGTAATTATAGACAACCAAACTCTAGTTTAGACTACATGCAAGACCTATGTAATCAGTTTACTACATTTAAAGAGACAAATAAAAATGCAGTGTTTTGGATTATGGGTGATTTCAACCTACCTGACATAAATTGGAAAACACTAACCATAGACAAACACCAAAACCTCAAGGACATAAACGAGCTTTTCATAGAAACTTTACACAACGTAAGTTTAGATTAAATCATTAAAAAACAAACTAGACTAAACAATACATTAGATCTATTCTTAACCAACAGACCTGGATTAGTAGTAGACTATGATATTATCCCTGGTCTATCAGACCATGAGATCATTAAAATATGCAGTCAGATAAATGCAGTAGCCAATATAAAACCCAAAAGAAAATTCTTGCTCTGGAACAAATGTAACCCAACACAATTACACCAAGCTACATTTAACTTTCAACAAACATTCTTATCAGAAAAAGACATTAACCAACCAGTTGATGACCTCTGGAATTTCATAAAAAACAATCTTAAAAACATTATAGAAAATCATATACTCACTAAATACACATCAAATAAAATAAATAAATGCTGGTTTAATAATAGATTAAAGAAGCTTTGTAAACAGAAGGAAAATCTATATAGAAAATTTAAAGAAACTAAGGCAGAAAAAGTTTATAAAAAGTACATAAAAATTGAGCACCTAACTCAAAAAGTAAGCAGACAGCTGCAGAATGAGTACATAAACAATGTAATATCTAAAGATAACAACAAAAACCTATGGTCATACATTAAGTCTAAGAAAATGGAAACAACCGGCATAGCACCATTAAAAGGAGAAGACAACTTAACGCATAACAGTAATGAAACTAAAGCTAACATCCTAAACAAATACTTAGCATCAGCATTCTCAGCCCCAGGAGACAAAGACATATCAATTAATTTAAACCAAGTAGACAATATAGGAGAGATAGAAGTACAGGAAAATGGAGTCCAAAAACTATTGGTACTTCAGTGCTGATTACTAAATGTACCCAAGTCCTAGGCAATACCGTAACGACACATATAACGACAGAATAAATATTCAAAATGCCAATTCACGAACACATAACAAGTTTATTATATATACAGTAATACAATGCAGGCTCAGTTCTGCCAAATGAAATATCCAGTATGCATTAAAATATAATAGCTCAGTATCCTGTAGACTGCATAATGCCTACACAGAAAAAACTCTAAATTCAAAACTCAACTCTAAATATAGCCAAAGTCCAACCGTCCTGGACTAGGAACAAAACCACTCTGCCTTATTTAGTTTATTATCAGTTACATTCCATTCAATAAACATCTCACCAAAATAAACAGTCCCAAAACAAAAACAGTTTTGAAGTCAACGGGCTGTTCGTTAATATCAGAAAATAAGGGGTGTTCGTTAGAGTTACACGTTAATTTAATTACTTTACTTAGCTACTTAGTAAAGACCTGAGACTGAGCAGTAGTTAAAGATAAACTAGTTACTACGTACTAGTTGACTAGTTCAGACTTTCAGTAGTTGTACTTACCACTTATAGTTATAGTCTTTTTCCTTTTTAAAAAAGAATCTGTGATACGTCTATTTGACATTTTAAAAGGCAAACATAACCTTTTTTAGATTTATTCTGTCTAGATTTCATTTTGTCAAAGCGTAATTTTGTGTTATCAATAAAATCAACAATCAGAAAAAAAAAACATTACTATGTAACTCTACAAACAGTGGCGTAGCTAAGGTGGGGGGAGAATTTGAAAATCCCCCCGGCCCCCACATGAGGGGGGGGGCCAAATTAGCGTTTTCTACATTACAAATTAAATATTACGCAAAATGCAGGGGTCCCCTAAGAGGTCAAGCCCTCTGGGCCCCCAAACAATGGAAAATTCCTAGCTACGCCCTTGTCTCCAAAGAGGTGAAATTCGATTTGTTATATGATCTAAACTGGGGTATATTATGTCGATAGGGTGTCTAATATTTAGATATGAACTCTTCAATTCAAAATTTACAATTCTGTATACGGCCTCCGTGATCGACTATTTGTGAACCGGTCTTTTTATGAACTATCGTCACTGCTTCATAGTTGGCGAGGGCGTTTAGAGGACATAACGAGTCGCCGTTCTTTGTTTGGTTTGTATCCTCTATACTCTAAAGGTTTGGTTTGTATCCTCTATTACTCTAAAGGTTTGGTTTGTATCCTCTATACTCTAAAGGTTTGGTTTGTATCCTCTATACTCTAAAGGTTTGGTTTGTATCCTCTATACTCTAAAGGTTTGGATTGTATCCTCTATACTCTAAAGGTTTGGTTTGTATCCTCTATACTCTAAAGGTTTGGTTTGTATCTTCTATACTCTAAAGGTTTGGTTTGTATCTTCTATACTCTAAAGGTTTGGCTTGTATCTTCTATACTCTAAAGGTTTGGTTTGTATCCTCTATACTCTAAAGGTTTGGTTTGTATCCTCTATACTCTAAATGTTATCAGATTGACTACATTCACACATGATTTTCGGCCGTTCTTCCTTCATCTTTCCCCTTGCATATAATTAATATAGGCCCGTTCATTCTTTTATGTTTTCTTCCCATCGCTTTCTCTGCCTGGTACTGTTCCTAGAAGGAAGGTCTTTGCGAGCCCGGAGGACCTTGTGATATGGTTTTGTTTGCGTTATTTAAAAGTAGTCAGCGGGTCATCTTGAGGCCCAATCGCTGGGGGAAATGTTCTGTTGGTTATTACACAGAAAGTGTTCAAACATTGTCGGCTCATATATGTAATAGCCTGTATTTCTTTTAAAGTAATTCAAAATGGAAAACTATGAGACCAATTTTCTTTCTTTTAAGTTTTACGAAATATTGATTAAAAATGAAAGTGAGTTGGTTTTGAACCCCTCTCGTTCCCTTACACCTATCGCCAACAAAGGCTGGAGTTTAATTCTATTCGTCTAATCATTAAAGTCATAAAAAAGTAGCAAGAGATTACATCTGGCGCTATTATATTTCAATGCCTGAATTTGACGCGTGTGAAGGCTAAAGTCACTTTCCCGTAAACAGATTTGGCCAGGAACTCGCCAGGAGCCCAAGGGGAAAGCCTGACTCAAAACCTTTTATTTTAACGTGACATTGATTGCAAATGTCAGCTGAAAGAAGATGTCCATCGATTCTTGGTCTTTTTTTTTTTTACATTTTAGTTTTAATGTATTTCTTCTGCTTTGAAGTTTTTTGGTTCATTTCATAATCACGCGGATCAATGGTGGCAGCTTCCTTCCATTAATCTGACATGCGCAGTGGATGAGCCATCACTATAATAAAGATTTTTGGAGTTTTCACAATGGTATTTCTATACATAGTGAAACTAATGGAGT
>JADKLZ010045678.1:0-19744 GCA_021533235.1 Biomphalaria straminea
CCACACTTTGTTATTAGTGAACAGATAGATACTAGCCACACTTTGTTGCCCATGCTAATTAGGGACTTAAACTCTTCAAAGTCATTTAGTTTTCATGGCTGATTCAGGCAATCCATTCCATGCTCCAATGGCGGTGTCTCTCTTCTGTCAGGTAAAAATATGCAGGCCCAGTGGCATAGCTATCTATATAAGATAGCATCGGTGTCATCCCCTCATTGCCTAACTCTCTTCCCCAGCGACAAAAAGTTATTGCAATATAATCTGTATTAACTTTTTTTTAAAACAATAATACAGCATAAGATAACATCAAAACTGTCTACATTGAAGTGTTGATATACAACTCTACAACTTATCATGAGGACTTTTTTATGGCATAGATCTAGTAGGCCCCTAGTCATCATCATCATTCTTTTGGGTTCCTTAATGAACATAGGGCCTCAACAAAAAAAAAAAAAAAAAAAAAAACACGCCATTCTCCACAGTCTCTTGCTAGTTTTTTTTTATGGCTTCCCAGCGTTTTCCGATCCTCTCGGCTTCCTCCAGTATACTGCGTCGCCATGTTCCTTGTGGTCTTCCTCTACGTCTTGTTCCTTGGGGGTTCCACTCTAACGCCTGCCTAGCTCTGTTGCTGTTATCTTTTCTAAGGGTGTGACCAATCCATCTCAACTTCCTCTCTAAGATCTGCACCTCTATATTTTACTGCCCACTTATCTCTCACAGTTTGGTGTTTCTACTTTGTCGTGCCAGTGTAATTTTAGGATATTTCTCAATTTCTCAGGCATCTTTATTTTTAAACAAATGGCCGATACATAATAGCCGATACATAATATAACGTTAGATCACTAATTAACAAAATGGATGAACTTGATCGTTGCTGCAAACATTTCTACCAATTCTGTGAAAGCTCACTAATCTGTCTCACTGAAACATGGCTATTTAAAATTATTCCCGACGCATCAGTAGACTTGGATGCGTTTCTTTTTGTACAGATCAGACAGAACAACAGATAGTGGCAAAACAAGAGGAGGGGGACTGGCCATTTATCCTATACTCTTAAGCGAGCAATTCTTGTATATATATATATATATTTATTTATAAATTTTATTTCGAAAACGGCTCTAACGATTTTCTTTAAAATTTCAAGGTGTGTGCGTATTAGTGAGAAAAAAATTCTCAACTCATTGGCCACATCGGGAAAACTCGAGTTCGACCGTTATTTCGATATGAAAATGTCTCAATTTAATTTTGGTCAGAATAATTTATGAATGAAATGGAAAATTTATGAATGAAAGTTTTTCCATGACGTAAACGGGAAAAACGCTGCTTACGTCACTAGGCTTACCTTACTACAAAGTATCAATGGACCTAATTAAACATTTGCGCACCATCTTATTGAAGATTGATTTATTATAGAACTATGGAAGGAAAGTAATGAAATTAAATGTACCGATGTATGATTAGTTATTACCAAAACAAAGGAAATTGGTGATTACACAGCTGCTCTACTGCTCCTTACTTTCTCACACTGAACAAGATATCTAGCTAGCGGTCAACGAGTTTGCTACGCTGCAGGCACTTTTGATTTAACTATAAACCTCAGTAAAAAACTTTGGATTAACGTTAGGGCGTGGTGACGAAAGGCCCAGGAGATTTATGAATGGGGAGGCATGTGTAAAAGCAGGCCATATCTTTCCATGGGCTGTAGCACCAGTAGCAGTAGTATATTACCTTTCTTAGTATAAATTATTTAACCGAGCAAGGCTCGGCCACCTGATATTGTCAATAAACAGTATTGCTGTGTCAACAATATTTCAATCAAAACTAAAGTGTGTACGACAGATATTGAACTACTATGTAACAATCTCAGGCTATGCTGCCTGCCGAGGGAGTTTGCAGGGATCTACGTCGTGCTTGTGAATATACCACCCACAGCCAACACAGAGAGAGCGGCAGAACATATACTAGACAAAATCGTACACATAGTCTGGACTATGGGTTCTGATGCTGCCCGGCTGGTTGTGGGACCTTTGAATCGTCTATCGTTGGCTCAGCGCTTGCCAACAAGTAGTCATTGTGTTGATCTTCCCACACGGCACGCTGGGACCTTGGACATGTGTTGTGGCAACATAAGGATGGACTACACATCTCGATTGTCATTATAATCCATCCAGTCACGGTCTGACGACGCTGTTTTACTGCTACAAAATTGTCAGGAGCAAACAGATTGGGACATGTTTGTGAACAACTGCCCAGACAGATGAACTTAACACAACTGTTAATTCATACATCCAGTTCTGTGAAAACAGTATTAATTAAATGAAAGAAGAACATTAAAAACATTCAGTAACAATATACCTTGAATCATAAATTAACTTTGTCATCTTCCAAATGTAGACATCAGAAGTGAATCACAGGCACTTGTTGTAAATGTAGACATCAGAAGTGAATCACAGGGACTTGTTGTAAATGTAGACATCAGAAGTGAATCACAGGGACTTGTTGTAAATGTAGATATCTGAGGTGAATCACAGGGACTTGTTGTAAATGTAGACATCAGAAGTGAATCACAGGGACGTGTTGTAAATGTAGACATCAGAAGTGAATCACAGGGACTTGTTGTAAATGTAGACATCAGAAGTGAATCACAGGGACGTGTTGTAAATGTAGACATCAGAAGTGAATCACAGGGAATTGTTGTAAATGTAGACATCAGAATTGAATCACAGGAAATTCTTCCAAATGTAGACATCAGAAGTGAATCACAGGGAATTCTTCCAAATGTAGACATCAGAAGTGAAGTGGAAGAAGTCCCCGTGATTCACTTCTGATGTCTACATTGGGAACCAAGTCCCTGTGATTCACTTCTGATGTCTACATTTGGAAAAAAAACAATTCTTTGCAACGGATGGAAATAGCTTGCGTACTTATAGATTGTGGCAATAATGCTTCTCTAACATATTTATTATGATGACTAACACTGACGTCTAAGTTAACAGATGATAGTCCAGAAGTAACGATCCGTTATGCATTGATCTGCATTTTAACTTATACAAATATATATGCTGGACAATCAAAATGTTCAATTCTGATTCAGTTGTCTGCAGTATCTTTTCTCGAATAACATTAATTTAGTACATTTCAATGAAAAAAAAACGTAATGTGACAAGTTTACCTGATCTTATATGTTACAATTATTACATGTTAGAATGGACACACACACAAATCCATATTTTCGATAGACATAAGCGGCCCCTGACAAATTGTCAATCGACACCCAAGGGAGTCGCGACCCACAGATTGAGAACCCCTGCTATAGAAACTTTCCTTCTATCATCTTCTTTGCCACTGGCACTTTGAGATAGATACATTTTAGGCCAACTATTGATTTTACTATAAACTTTTCTTCCTTGACCGAAAGAGATTGAGACCTTGATCCAGATCTAGTTTTAGGCACATATATAGGGCCTATATATTTGTATAAATAGATCTTTTATAAAATCTAATCGACTAATCCATGGATAGGTCATAGAAGTTTGTAAGAATGTTTACATAAATCTCTAGTCGACCGGCAGCGTAGCATACGCCGTTATTTTGCGTGGCCGGTCTTATGCCGCTTCAACCAATGCGACCGCAATGGGCTCCCACTTTCAAAGGATCCGCACTTTTAAAGGACCCTCGCTAATTTAAGGTGTATAAATTATTAAATTAAACCATTTTATAACTTAAAACAGATTTCTCGTTCCCTCCTGTCGATTTCACAGGAGCTCCTGGAGATCTCCTGAAATTGCAAAATATACGAATTAAGAAGTCCTTAAAATATATGGAAATATATAAAAGAATGATCATTTTGGGGTGTCATTCAATATGGAAAACGCAAATCCTACAATCAATAAGTAAAATCAGCGTGATGCATTAGCCGTTATTGTGTAAAGAGGGGAAAGAAGCTTCTCGCGCCTCAAACTAATCAGGAATTACTTGAGGTCAACAATTCTCAAAGATAGATTGAAACATTTGGTAATTCTTGCTATTGGGCGGGACCTATGTAGGAAACATAATTATTAATAGGCATATTATGATATATGCCTACAGTATGACTTTGCTACACGCAAGGCTCATAAAGTAGGCCTAATTCTGTAGGCCTACGTAGTAAAGAATGATAAAAAAATGCATAGACGAATTTATTTCCCAATACAAACTCTCGAATTTCACTTATTGTCCGCTTCCCTACACAAACTTGGGCCCGCGAAGTCGGTTCCGAATAGAGCCCCACAATGCTTAAGTCCGGCCCTGCTATTTAGTGTTTGTAAAATGTTTGTTTGTAAAATGTTGTACATGTTTCGGATGTTCCTTCTGAGTTTAGTCCAAACCTCCCGCAAGACGAAGGGGGATTGGAGCGGACTGTCCAGCGACAGCCAACGGGGTCACGAAGGTCACGGTCCAGCGCGCAGCCATCCGTAGCGACTTGTTCTCCCCCCCCCCTCTTATTTTCTCGTGGACTATCCGCAGGGTGATCTTTGCTTTACTCCGTACTACTTCCTTAGTTGAGGGAAGATGAGAATTATATATAGAAAGATATATTTTTAAAAAATCTATACCGGTATGCATTTAGCTTTTGTAATTTCAGTATTGGCTTACAAAAATCTATTTTAAATTGTATAGCAATCTAGCCTTCAGTTTAAACGACTATACGTAGATCTGTATAAATTTTGTTCCTATTTTGATCTCTACGATTCTTGGCACAATTAATTGCCTTGTCACGGTGATAAGTAAAAATGCATAAATGTGGGAAAACAGAAGCGAATAAAAATAAGTACTAGGCCGACTGACATGCGCATTGAATGTCAACAAAAGCCTTGGCACGCAATTTATTGTTGGAATAGGTGGATGATTTGGTAGATTAATTCTCACTGTTAAGGATTTATAGACATCCATGAGGTACTCATGCTTTTACAATCAAATGAGTCATGTAAAATTATGTTGTAGAATCGTTAGTGTTATGTTAATGTTAATATCAGACTAAAAGTGCAAATTCGTACGATAACCGGCCGTCACTTGTTATCCAAGAAATGTTAAGTAACAAGACTCGAGAGGCAAGAGTTACGTTTCTTGGATAATCTAGATCAGTAGATGTAATGTAGATCTAGATCTATTAAAAATATTAGTATTAGATCTAGATTCTAGAGCCTTATCCTTAGAGGTGTCTAGACTCAATATACTTGTACTATAGTCGACTATAGTATCTAGATCTAGTATCATTTAATTTAGTCCAGACGAGACACTCTAGACCAGAGTAATGAACTTACGATAGTTATGAGTTAATGATGAATGATGGATTAAGTTAATCAGTTAGAGTTAATTAAGACTTTAACTTTTAAGTCACTTACTTTAACTTTAAGTAAGACTTAATCTTAGACTTAATTAGTTAAGTTAAACTAGTTAAAGTTAATGAGAGTAACTCACTAACTCAGTAACTGCCTACTTAATTTTATATTATATAACTTATCTAGGATCTATGACTCTATGATTATCATTATGATCTATGACTATTCTAGTATTTCTAGTCTCTAGAGTGACTCTAGTAGTCTAGTCAATAGAGACTAGAATATTCTACTCTAGAGACTAGAGGTTTGGAAAGTTTTTATCAATGAAATTTCATCGGCAAGCATGCACATATATAGAGTCAAATGATCTTACACAGATATATTTTTGTATTTGTTTGTCAGGTTCAATGTCAGTTTCCTCATAGAAAACAGATTTCTTAGACAAATTGAGGCACGTTGCAATGATGCTTTTATTTATTTCTAGTAATTCTTGTGACAGTGTTGATACTAATATTTGTTGATGAACCATTCAGTGAGTTCCGTTGACTTTGGTGACTCATTGCATACCAAACAATCTAGTCTCAAGAAATAGATCTATTCTAGAGTCTATAGTTCTAGAAAATATTCACAGGTCTGGTGGCTCTGACTGTGCAATTTTTAATTTTAAATGATATACTGATAAAGATCTACTCGTATAGGCAAAGCCCAAAGAATAAAATAATTAGATTGTAGATCAAGATTATAGTAGATTTAAGTAAATTAGACCTAGATTTAGAATCTAGATTTTCAATAGACTACTGCAATCTTGTAAACTAGAATATAAGAAATGTATAGAAGTGTAGGTCTGTATCCAATTTATTACCTAAGCAAAAAAAAAAAAAAAAAAACAATCACCCTCATACTCTCATACCCAGAAAAATAAATGACAAAAAGTTTAAGATCTAGTGAAAAAAATGTGTGTGAACTGTGTGTGTATACCACCTATTAATTTACTCGCAATGTTGTTCTAGTCAGTGCTAGTGAAATAACTTCATGAGTATTGCTGTACTAGTCAGTGCTAGTGAAGTTACTTCTCTAGTGTAACACCACATTGAAAATTTTCTATTTGATAAAAATATGAAATGCTAAGTCCTATCTAACTACAAAAAAAAAAAAAAAATCAAGACCTGTATGGCAGATCATGAATATCAAGAGAGGGCCTGGTCCATGCTTTCACATTGTTTGGCCAGATCTCTCTTGACTTCTTTTCCCCAATTTAATGTTATTGAATGTAACTGTGTCTTCATAGAAGTGTTAAATCCATTTCTACTAATAGTGCAATTTATTAAGTTTAATTTTGTTAATAACTGTTAAATTCAGTTGTCATGATATATTCTTGTTTTGGATTGTCCTTTGAGCCTTATTGCTGTTGATTTCTTAGACCTAGATGTACATTGCATCCATTATTCTATGCAAGACACAAAAAGTAACCTACTCCCCTTCGTCCCCCCTCCCTTCCAAAAAAAAATCAACATTAAAGAACCCTCATCATCAAGAAGTACGTCTCATTCATAAAGCGCTGGTTGTTAGTGTGTATGTTTTTCATATATGTGTAAATGTTGTATTTGCATCTATATTGTTATGGTGGTCGATAGTAGTCAAACTGAATTTTCATTTGATTGTACAAATAAAAATTATTAAATCTTAAATCTTATTGTCTTTAGTGAAATGAGAAGATGCACCAGCAGACTTAAGAATCTAACACTGACATACAAATATATCTCTCTCCATTGTGCTAACCACTGTGTTGAATGACATGATGATTGCTCCCTGAGGTCATTAGTAGGGAAATTAAATTGACTGATGAGACTGGTTTTGTCATAACATGACTCCTGAATACAGTGTGTGAAGTTTGTATTATGTATTGCACACAAGCCTTGTGTATGTATGTATTGTGAAATTAAAATATCTTCAGGATGCTTTGATATCTACCCTATTAGATATTTTTAAATTTCAAGGCTTATCCTTTGACTTAACTTTTTTGTGGCTTCAGTTATATAATTCAAAGTTATTAAAAAGACAAACACTGTATCTGTATGACTGCCTCACTAGGTAAAGTGTTTTGGTAGGGATCACTTGGTTTAGTGTTTTGGTAGGGATCACTTGGTTTAGTGTTTTGGTAGGGATCACTTGGTTAAGTGTTTTGGTAGGGATCATTTGGTTAAGTGTTTTGGTAGGGATCATTTGGTTAAGTGTTTTGGTAGGGATCATTTGGTTAAGTGTTTTGGTAGGGATCATTTGGTTAAGTGTTTTGGTAGGGATCATTTGGTTAAATGTTTGATCTGAAATGTATATCCCGCTGCCGTTGTAAGTGACCTCCAGCTATCTAGTTCTGAAGCTGCATGCAACCAACTTGCTTTAACTGACATAGAAGACGTGGCAAGTTAATAATAAACACCCTGAATCCCAATTCTGCAAGTGACAACTTTCTATAACTCCATGTGATGTTGACTAAGGTTAACTAGACATAATCCTGAGATTTTCAAAATATAGATGTCTAGTATTTTAGTGAAATGTTATTAACTGGATTCAAACAAAAAATTTTTTTTCTTAGAGTTAGTTCAAGACAAAAGAAGTCATTTTGTTAGTACAACAAATATTCAGAAATCGGGAAAGATAAAGGAAGCAATTTTTTATCAAGAACTTGTAGCTTAAATTCATCTGAATGGGACTGTTAACAGAAGGTACGGCTCTTTCCTGGGAGGAGACCAAGAAGCTTGCTGACCACATCCGGAGTCACGGCATCAAACAGTTCCTGGCTCAATATAGAAAGCTCATCTCTCGAAAGAAAGATGTTTTATACTGGGGGGATGAGGTACTTTGATTACTTCCCTATTTTTTTTCTGTCAATATTAGTTTCATTCATTAATAGATTTCCTATTTTTATGCTTATCAAATTTGTTTGTCTTAGTTAAACATAAACTATTTCTAGTTGGTTTAGTTTTTACCAGTTGATTTATGCAGCATTTTGCTTTGTCTAGGTAGAGTATCAACTGGTGAAATTTGACCATGCCAACAAAAAGGTTTATGTCTCACTACGGGCTCAAGATGTACTCAGAGGGTTGACTAAGAAAGTACAACAGAAATCAGAGTAGGTCTTTGATTTTATTCTTATATCATTCTTTGTCTTCAGTTTCTATTTAGTATTATTTTTGGGTTTGTTTTTAAAATATTAGCAACCTTAATAGTTACAAAAATTATTGATGAATTTCACAATTATTTTTTTTTCAAAAACTGAATGGGCCTTGTTTCTAAATCTAAATAAGTTTTTTTTTTAATTAATGTTGTGTATTCTATTTTTGTATTGGTTCTAAAATGCTTAAACTGTTCATCCCCTATCAGGGGTTCATAAAGTAATTAGCCATAAAATCTGATAGTTCCTTTCTTGATATGATCCAGTTAAAAGAGTCGCAGTGGCTGAGTGTTAAAGCACTTGGCTCCAGAACCTGTGGCTCCTAGGTTTGAATCTCGGTGAAGACTGGGATTTTGAATTTTAGGATTTTTAGGCAGCCACAGAAACAGATGACCTTTACATCTTCCTGTCTGAAAGGTGGAACTTAACTTTAACTTGATACAATCTTACAAGTCTTAAAGTTTAGTTGTCACCAGTCTGGGTGTTAAAATCAGCCCTGGCATGACCACACAATCTGAACCGCATGTGGCCTTAAGTTCTTTGTTGATTGCATTCTATGTATAGGGGATTGGAGTTCAGTAATCGAGTATAGGCTATTCTATTATTACAGCTACCATTATCTGAAGATCTTTCAGAAAATTTAAGGCATGAGCCAATCACAACACTCCTTTTTTATTTTATAAAATCTTTCATTCAAAGTGGTCCATTCGGTGGCAGCCCCATGAGCCCATTGGGTCCTGGCCCACTAGGAAGGCGTCCATATACTCCCATATAGCCATTCCACCCCTGTTTGTTACCTGTTGATTTCAGATTAGTTAAATTTCCTGTCGACCAGGTCATCACACAGTTTGTGCTGTATTTGTGTGGCTTAAGTCTGAAAGTCTCTCTATGCTTGTTTCTTCCATTTAGCTCATCTGCCGCCACATCCTGGCACCCAGAATATGCTGAATACATGGTGGAAGGGACACCAGGCAAACCTTATGGAGGCCTGATTGCTCATTTCAATATAGTGGAGGCCAACATGTCTCTAAGGTGAGTCCATGTTTTCTTTCATCAGTGATGTGATTGACCATGTCTTCTTTCATCAGTGATGTGATTGACCATGTCTTCTTTCATCAGTGATTTGATTGACCATGTCTTCTTTCATCAGTGATGTGACTGACCTTGTATTCTTTCATCAGTGATGGTTTGACCATGTCTTCTTTTACCATTGATGCTTTGACCTTGTCTTCTGGTTTCTTGTGATGTGTGTTATCCAGTTTGTGAAATAATGTGTGACATTTCTCTATAATTTTAATTACATTGTTCCATTTCCCCTGGTGGTCTTAAATCTATAGAACTGGCCATACATATTGTTTCTGGGAAATCTAGCATGCATTAAGTTCTTAAGTAGATACTTGAAAGCTTCTTTATCATGTTGTCCATTGAGTCTTTCAGTTGAAAGGATTTCAAATTGCTTCCTTTTGAGAAAGTAATTTAAGAGTACATAGAAATTCTGTATTACAACGTACTGCCAAAAATGACAATAGTATTTTTGTAAAAGTATACTTATAACCTTTTGAGCTTGACTTGATTTATTTTTTTTATATATACAAATCCAGTTTATTGTAAATGCAAAGTCATGCAGATTGCAGTACAGCTTAGATTTTTCATTATAGGGTCAGTTAATGAATGCTTTTACTTTTACTTTTAGCTGATTTAATACCAGATAACAAAGTTTTAGATTAATTATAATTCATGTATCCAGTTTTGTTTTTAAATAGATATTTTTTTTTCCTCATTTTGTTAAGAATAGAAATGTTTGTTTGTAAAATGTTTAACATGTTTCAGATGTTCCTTCAGAGTTGAAGACAATTTACTTCCTAGTTCAAACCTCCCATAGGACGATGAGGGATGGGAGCGGACAGGGTTTGAACCTGGGACCATCGATAAGTCCAAACAACAGTCCAGCGCACAAAGCATACAAACTGTTATGACATGATTAGGATTTAGTTAGATTTGTTTTGGGAATAAGGGGAAAGTTTTAATTAGTTACGAATGATGCAAAGTGAGTTTAAAAAAATAGAAGGCTCTTCGATAAAGTATCAACAAGATGTGTTTTCATTAAAACGGTGAATTAAGAAACAATATCTAAACTGCTAGCGACAGAAGACATTGGACGGTTCCCTTTGAGGATTAAAGTGTTTACTGAGCGTCGACTCTACATCTATTGTTCAGCCTTTCGTTGGTGTTATTGAGGTAGTTGAAACTTACCTCCTGTTTAGTTCATCATTTGGATCCAACACAGCGAACAGGCGCGCAACAGAACAAGCAGCCATCTGTGATTAGCATTCTTCTAAACTTTCATCCAAGTTTGTTATTAATAAAAAGCTTTATGCTTAATTTTATAAAAAGATCAAAAAGATGGTGTTTTGAGGAAAAAAGAAAAAAATAAACAGATATTTTAGCTGTTTATTATTATTAAAAAAAAATATAAAAAATTTAAAAAATATATATATATATATATATATAATTTTTGCTCTCATATTTAGGAGACAAGAAATCCAGGAGGAACTAAATGAAGATGAGGCGCCATTGTCACTGACAGCATTCCCAAGGTGAATATCTTTTGTTTGTTTCCAAAGCTTTCACAGACATGTGGAGTTGTCTTCCTCGTTATCTTTTCTTTTTATCTAATAAACTAGAAATGCTTGTTTAGATGATGAAGTTGATAACATCCTTCCTGTTGTCATGTGCTGTTGTTTGTTGCATTTCTATTGTGTATTTTAAAAAAAAAATCTTATTTTTAGTAAGGAAACAATTTGTATTATCAATTAGGGGTGTACCGGATAGTACTTTTTGATATATGGCCGGATAGTAAAATTTGATATTCGGCCGGAGCCGGAGCCGAATACCTAAGTATCTTGTAAATAACTTGTATTGCTGAACATTTTACGAAACTGTTATATAAAATACCTATATTTGTTGGTATTATTTTTTTTGCTTTTATATACCTTATTGTTTTAAACCCTGTTACTGATTGATTTATTAAAGATTAAAAGTATTTATAAACAGAAATTAATCTGTGTAGCATCATCATGTGTCTGTGTGTATGTACGAAGCCACCAACCATATAGGCTGTGTGTTGGAGGGTCACTGTAAAGTATGTTAATATATTACTAGTTATTAATGTAAATCTCTCATCTGGCTTGTATGGTGGTTGAATGTATGTGTTTAAGAATTTCGAACAACAATCGGTCATCAGACTTGTATTTTTAAGTCCAAAGACTGTTTCTAGTTCTGGCTTCAAGAACTTAATACTGATAGCTGTTAGTTAATAGTTGGAATCTGAAGCGTAGTAGGTCATATATTTATTAATCCCTTTTTCGGCGAAAGATATTTTATTAACAGCAGGAACATCCATTACACCTACATTATTGATGTTTAGATCTACTGATAAATAGATCGAAGAGCATTAGGAAACCAAATATAGATGAAAACTCATCCATACCCTACCTACCAAAAAAAGAAACATAAATGGATTTTATGTTCGATTGATTGTAACAACCTGGTCAGGTAGACGTAGTGAACCTACACATGTTGTCCTAGTGTAGTGTGTATAAATGATTGTGTTGACCTTCACGCGTTTTTTTTTCCTTTGGACATACGCAATAGTGTTTAGTGTGCAGGCAAAAAAAAAAGATAACACATTGGCATGGTCAGTCAAGCAAATAGATAGGCTAAATTATCCGTACACTAGTTACAGAGGTCAAGTGTTTCTTAACATTCCAGCACATTATGGTGCTTTAGATCAATTTATTTCTGCGATCAATTTATTTTCTGTGATGTTAAATTTTACTGTAAGGTTTTCCTTCAGGCCCTATATATTAAGTCAATAGCATTAAGCAATGAAATTAGCTTTCTTGTTAAAGGTTTTAAGACTATGAAAAAAACTACATACACCCATACATTTCTCTCCAAGTAAACAAACTTAGTGTCATCATCTGTTGACCTATAGACAATGTCAATACGTCTTAACAATTTGCGTTAATCCATTCTGGCTTAAGTATGGTCAATGTCTATTAATACATTGTCATGGGTTAAACAAATAAGAAGTTAAGGGTGTTGAGTCTCTTGAGCCCTCCCTTAAAGATACCACTGGTCAGACGTTTGGTTTGTAGTCCAGCCTCCTAATTGAGACTTAACTCAAAGTAAACAAACTTATTACCCGGCCAATAGTATAAAAGGTGTGGCTTGTGGTCCTTTGACCCTTTGATTGACAACCTATCTCACAATAAACAAACCCAAACCAGATTAACCTTATACCGAGATGGCTTGTAGTCCCGCCCCCTAATAAAAATTCTTCTCCAAGTAAACAAACTTAGTTACCTCTTAAGATAGACCTCTAGACAGTGTCAACAGGTTGACAACTGGCTTAATGTGGTCAGCTGCCTATTTGTGATCTCAATGTTATGGACTAAACAAACAAAAGGAGGTGGGGGGGGTGCTCATCTCTACCTCTGCAGATATACCCGCACATCTAGACAGATTATCAGCGCGACGTAGTTAATGAATATTACATGTTTACTAGAACACTCAAGGTCAAAACAAGCTTTTAAAATGTGCCAGACATCGCTGCTATGTATGTAATGCGATCTTACAATGTACAGTTTTATTTCTATTTAGATTAACACGCCTTGTCTTTGTACTAAATAAGATTTGGTGCATAGTCATTATTTATTGTTTTAAAAAACAAATTCTTTTATTTGAAAGAAAAAAAAAGTAAATGTATTTCAGAACTGACATTATTTAATCATGTCCACTTTCTGAATATTTGTATATTTTTATCAACATGGAGATTTAGTTTAAACTTCTTGTTGGACATCGTTTATCAGCGTCGACACCTTTATGTTGTTTGTCTTTCGCCAGTGTTGTTTCGATATTTAAGTGTTACCTCCGTATGGCGTATCTGGAAAAGACTTAGCGCGCGGAGGCGCCTAACAATATTAAAAGAAATACAGGTACTACGCTGTAGTTTTTACTATCCGGTTTACTATCCGGTAGTGATATTCGACCGGAGCCGAATAGTGCAGAATAGTGAAAAAATGCCGAATATTCGTCCGGAGCCGGAGCGACTATCCGGTACACCCCTATTATCCATTAATATATTTTTTTTTGTTATTTTAAAGAGATCCTTTGTAAACTTGATTACTTTTCTTATCGCTGAGAGTATTGGTTGATACGATAAAATTGTTATAATAGGCAGTATTAATATACATGTGTTAAATATTGTTAAAATGGTAATATTTATTTTACAGCCAGACCTGAATACATAAAATTTCATATTAATTAATCAATTTTTTTTTATATTTCTAGAAAAAGCAACAACTGTGTCTTTATAAATAAATAGAATCATATGATTTATAATTTTTTTAGAATACATGTACGTAGTTACACACATTGCCATTGCAAAAGAAGTAATTAATCTCTATAATATGGCTAGGTCAAGTGGATCCCATTTTGCCTGTGTATGCACCCCAGTCTGTATACCTTGATTATTAGCAAGTAAAACTAATAGCCCTTTCAGACCTGGCTATCAATTAGGGCAGATGATATACATATCATGTTTCTATGGCTGATGGTTAACGAGGGTGCCATGTGACCAGCACAAATGACCAACTAGATTTACTTTCCCCAACTATTGCCAGGTGCTCTTTAGTGTTGGGTGGACTCAGTGGCATCCTAAAAATTCAAAATACCAGTCATCACTGAGATTGGAATGCAAGACCCTTGATTTAGAAGGCAAGCACTTTACTCTGCCACTATGCCCCAATGGCAGTATTACCAATACTAAAATGATAGCTTCTAATTACTTTCACATTAATGACTTTATACCATCAATTTTAGATAGCAGTTAAAATGCACCTGGGATTGCTTTAGTTAAAATAATTTGGTAGCTCATTCTCTTTGGCTAGTGAAAAACATTTTTTTTGAGTCAAAAACATTTTTTTGTTAGATAAGAACTGTTCTAATATAATCTTTGAGAGATATCTAGGTCAATAGTATGTAGGGGAAAAAAAATGCCAAGATAAGTGTTTCAGTTGGTACTTGAAGACCGTCTTTACTTTTTTTTTTTCCTCTTTTAAAAGTTTTTATATACTTATTTTTGACATTTGACCAACATTTTTTTTAGCTGTCTAGATAAATGAATCAGTTTTTAAACCATGAAAAAAAAAAAAAAAAGAAAGCACTCATTTTAGATTAATTTTTTTTTAATATGGGGGAAAAATAGCAAAAGTTTAATTTCTTTGGAATGTCTTCCGTTGATTTGTTTGGCACAAGTGAGCTTCTCAACATGTCATTACACACAAAGTGTCACACTTAGAGTATTCTTACTGACAGTTGTCAGAAAGTGTCATCACACTTAGTTTAGTGAATTGTTTATGTCAGCAAAGTATTAAAAAAAAATAATTTTAAGTCCATGAATAAATGTATTTGAAAATCTCTGAGAAAAGATTATTAAAAGAAAAAAAAAAATTAAAGTCCATGAAAAAATGTATTTGAAAATCTCTGAGAAAAGATGTAATCAAAAAGAATCAAAGAACGTTTCATTTGTTTCAGTCTTGAAGAGCAGCTCTTCATCAAGTCTCTCAATAACAGTAATTCATGTAAAGTAACTGTTTGGG
This sequence comes from Biomphalaria straminea, assembly GCA_021533235.1. Taxonomy (NCBI): domain Eukaryota; kingdom Metazoa; phylum Mollusca; class Gastropoda; family Planorbidae; genus Biomphalaria; species Biomphalaria straminea. Next base: position 15,159 of record JADKLZ010045678.1, read on the forward strand.
AGTAAGATTGGTAGTGACTAAGAAATAAGGTCTTTACTATTTTAGTTTTTTTACTAAGGAAACAGAATATATAGAAAAGAAAATTGTTTAACATCATAAATGGGTGAAACCTATTTTCTCAACTTATAATAATAATAATAATAATAGCACAAATAATAAGACTTGCCTTCAAGTCAGAAGATTAATGTGAAATGCAGTGTTTCCAGTGGCTGTGCTGCACCAGCTGGAACCTACATATTTTGCTACCTCTAGCACAGGCATAACCAATGTCAGCCAATGGTCGATTTAGATTTTCGTTTCGCTGTATATGTCTGCCCTTGGCAGCAGATTTTCTTTTGGTCTCAATTGTGTATCTTTGCGGCCTTTGTAATTGACCTCCTGCTGTCTTGTTCTTAAGTCGCCTGCAACTAGGTGATCTGTTCTAAGGTAAAGCAAGTTGGTTCCTCTCCATCCTCAAACTTTTTACATCTCTGTTTGTCAATAAGGAATATAAGTTTATTTACAATGCTCTGCTTTTTCTTTGCTAAGTTTTTTATCACTATTTTAGCTTCTTTGTTTTACTTGGTTTTAAATTCTGGAATTTCAGTCTATTGCAACTACCTTTTAATCTTGAACTCTACTTTAGCTACTCTGTATATTGAATCTTTCAAGCTTTGACCACCATCTATATATATAATTCTCAAAGTCCAAAAGTTCAAACATACAAGCAACAACAAGTAAATAGGGAAGATCAAATGGCACAGCTTGGTGTGAATGGAAAATGGTGTATCCAACTCCGCACTATTTTCATTCACAAAATAGCATAATTCTCTTCCTGAGATTTTTTTTTTTTTACTTTACTTTTACTTTACAAAAGAATTTAATAATTTCCGGAGATTTCCTGGACTTTTTCGTAGGCCTATATTTAATAACATTTCCGGAGATCTCCATGGGCTCCTGGTAAATCAAGAGGCCGCGGGAAATCTGTTATATGTTATAAAATGGTTTAATTTAATAATTTATACACTTAAAAATTAGCACGGGTCCAAAGAAAGTGTGGGACACACTGTATATGTTGCAGTGCCTAAGGCCTGCCCTGCAAAATAGCGGTGTATGCTATGCCGCCGGTCGGCTAGTATTTTCATATTTTCCTATCACCCTGAATAGTAACTACTGTTTATTTATATTTATTTGTGTAACTTCTTACCCGTCAAAGACGCCATGTTTATAACAGTGTCTCAACTTTCATGAATGCATTTCAGGCTCGGTTGTGGACAGTTTACATGGCCAGTTGCTAAACCAGATCCAGTGGATGGAGTCTCCAAGTCTTTATTTTTTCCAGATGAGGCCATTAATCAAGGTCATCCTAGATTTAAGTAAGAGTTGTCCTTCTTTCAAGCCTGACACACTCTATCTTATATCAAACCGATCACAAACTGATCTTAAACAAAGCCAGACATATGCATACGTTACACTGATGCAGACATACACGTACTTTACACTGAAACAGACATATGCATACCTTTCACTAAAACACATATAGTATGATGCATATTTCTCTCTCTCCTATGAAAACCTAAACTCAAAAGTAAAGCCGAATCATTTGTGTGTGTATGAATTCAAAATATAAATTAGTGAATTCATTAGCAAGGAAAAAAAATCTTGTCCTTTTATTTGGTATTATTCAGTGGTATTCAGTCTAGTGGCATGATAAGACAAAGGCTTAGCCCTCGGCACCAAAATCAGACTTATGAGCTCCCTGGTCATGGCCAGGATACTGACTGCAGAGCTAGAGAGGAGGATCCTATTAATGGAATAGAGATGCTACAGAATCACATTCAAAGTCCGCATCACAAACCAAGAGATTAGAGACAGGGTTACTGCAGCAAAAAAAAAACCCATGATGACAATCTAGCTATCATAAATAAAGGCAAATTAAAAATCTATGGCCAAATTACAAGATCTTCTGGGCTCACAAAGACCTTCCTTCAGGGAACAGTACCAGGAAAAAGAAGAAGAGGCAGACAGCGAAAACGATGGGAGGACAACATAAAATAATGGACGGCCCTGCCATTGAAAGAGATTCTAAGGCAGATGACAGAGAGCAGTGGTGAAAGATGGTCAACGAATCTTACATGGTGCCCCAACAGTCCAACAGACTAAGGGATAGGTAAAGATATGATAATGCAGCTCAAAAGATTGCATCTGAATATGTTTACTGCATCTAGTTTTCTGTCTAGCAGATATTCATCCAGTTTTTGTATCTTTCAAATCAAGCTAGTATCAAATCTTGTGCTTTGTAGTCTAAAGTTTTGGCAGTCGAATCTTATTGTCTCCCATACCATCTTAACTTATTTTGTCAATAGTGCAGCAGAAAATATAGACCCATTTGATAATACTTTAGAGTTTGCAATCATATACTGTCATAACATTAATAATAAACTGTAATGTTTTAAAGCTTTCTGTGGGAGAGGCTTCAAGTTTTCTTACAGAATGTAACTGTCTCATAATAATACTTTATACTAACAGATGTGAAGTGTTGTTAGTTGGCTTTAATCAAATATTTCATGATTATTTTATGGTTTTTGTTTGTTTGTTTTCAGAACATTGACAAGAAATATTCGCTGCAGGAGGAAAGAAAAGGTTGCTATAAATGTCCCTAGTATGTTATTTTTCTATTTTGATCTCTTGACAAATATTTTTTACTTCTTCATTCTCTTGATTGGAGGTACAGTGGCTGAGTTTAAAGTGCTCTTGGCTTCTGAACTGAGAGTGCAGGGTTCAAATCCTGGTGAAGACTGGGATTTTCAATTTCAGGATCTTTAGCACATCGGAGTCCACTCAACTCTAATGGGTACCTGACATTGGTTGGGAAAAAGTAAAGACGGTTGGTCGTTGTGCTGGCCACAAGACACTCTCTTAAACTGTAGGCCAAAGAATCATATGATCTTTACATCATCTGCCGTATAGATTACCTAAGCAACTATTATAGAAAAGATTTCTTAATTATATATAAAACCATTTAAAGTTTGTTGTTTTCTTTTAAAAATTTTTCTTGGTATTTTAAGTCTTCGTTATTATGTTCCAGTTTTCAAAGACGTCAACACAAAGTCGCCCTTCGTGGAAGATTTTTCCTCCCTTGGAGATGATGGCTCCAGCGCTGCAGCGGCAAAACCTGATCACATTTACATGGACTGTATGGGGTTTGGGATGGGCAACTGCTGCCTGCAGGTCACCTTCCAGGCATGTAATATTGATGAGGCCAAAACTTTATATGACCAGCTGGCTGGAATGTGTCCAATAATGGTAAGGAAAAACAAGTATTACATTTGTAATCTAAAAAAAAAGAATTTTACATGTTTATACTATTAGTTGAAGGCTACCTTCAGTTGTAAAACATCTGTGATTCATTTCAAATAGAGCATTCATTCTCTTTCTGGAGAATATCAACACTCTTAAGTTTTTTGTTATCTTATCTTATAAAATACAGACCTTACTTCAAAAAAGAAGATGATGATTATATCCTATGCATGTTTGTTCGCAAGTCAATACAATTATGCATGTTAATTTATGACTCTGCCAAGTCATTGGTTTTCCTAGCTCAGGCGACCCATTCCATGCTCATATAGCACCAGGGAAGAAGGAGCATTTGTACAAATTTGTCCTAGCATATGGTCAAGGAATGTTTCTATAGGAAATGTTACATAAAAAGAAGGCATATTCATCCATATCATTGTTAAGATAAATTTCCAATATTTAAAAAAATAAATAAATAAATGCAAAATGTTACCATACAGTGAAGGTTTTTCAAGGTTATTTCTCTCTTCTTTTAGCTTGCCTTAAGTGCCAGCTCTCCAATCTACAGAGGCTATTTGTCAAATATTGATACACGCTGGCCTGTGATTGCTTCCTCAGTAGATGACAGGACAAGGGAAGAGAGGGGATTGGAAGTGAGTAGACTGTACTATAAAAAGTAGAGAGTTGTATAGAAGTTTGTAGACTGTACCATAAAGTGAGATGTAGGAATGTGAGTTATGGTTAGACTTTGTCTTCACCAGGATTAGAAAACCAGGACCCCTGGTTTGGAGCCAAGGGCTTTCCCTATAAGCCACCGCGCCTCCATTTTCTAGTTTTAAGTCTCTATAACTGTATTGTGTTTAACTTTGCAGCCGTTGAAAGAAGACAGATTCCAAATTCCCAAATCTCGCTATGATTCCATAGACAGCTATATATCTCCACTTGGACGGTGCTATAATGACATCCCCTTGTTGATTGACCAAGAACTGTGTGATGAACTCATCAAGGGAGGTAAGACACCTGGTCTTGGTGTTTTTAGTTTTAGGTAGTTTTTAATCTCTGAAACTTGGTTCTCATTTAATCATTGTGATCTTCAGGTGTTGAAGAGCTTCTGGCCAGGCACATTGCTCACCTGTTTATCCGTGACCCAGTGTCTGTGTTTTCAGAGAAGATTGACTTGGATGATGAGAATGACACTGACCACTTTGAGGTCTGTAGTTTTTATAACATCACTTTTCTTGTCACTACACATTTCCTATGTACATTCACATTACTCATGTACATTCACATTACTCATGTACATTCACATT